>JAVYIG010004646.1:0-155854 GCA_035222895.1 Strongylocentrotus droebachiensis
GGCTGTATCTAATACAGACCACCTTATATTTTTGTTAAAATTGCCTTTATTTATTTATTTATTTCTTTATTTCTTTATTTTTCTTATTTCCACCCACTTTTTTGTTAGCAAGATAACTTTGTAATGGTTCTATCAAATGCTTTGATATTTGGCACACATATGTATAGGCATATGGACAAAACACGGTAAAGTTTTCAACCTTGACCTTGACTGATGACGTCATCTAGGCGCCATTTTGTGAAATTTTCGGAAAATCAATTCATGATCATATCTTCATAACCAAAAGGTATTTCTCATTCATATTTATCATGATCAAGGTCAATATCAGTCCGGTTAATTTTCAGGTCAAAATACGCGCGCGTGCGCGTACGTCCGCGCGTCAATGCGCGCGCAAATTTTTTAAATGTTCAAAATCATCTCAAATTTATTTTGCATACGTTTTAGGTCATTTTAAGCATTTTATAAAAAATCGCGCGTACGAGCATGCGCGCTTGCGTTTTCGCGCGTAACACCATTAAAAAACATAGAATCGCCATTTTTTCTTCTTTTATGATATTTCTCATATTTTTTTCGAGGAATTTGATACCATGTTTATCTCTTTATGACCATTAATAACAACATGAGCGTCAATTCAAGATAAATGTCCGTGCGCGCGAGCTCTTTTAATACATAGCATATATGGGCAAAAACATGCCTATACAAAATCCTTTATAGCTCTTTGAAATGAACCGTGACCTTCATTTTTTTCTCATATTTAGATAAAGTATGAGTTGGAGATATGATTACATGTCTCATTTTGCCATTAAGTGTATCGTGACATCATCATAATGGCCTTGGAACTCAAAATACGAATTTGCATATTATGAAGTCAGCATATTTATGTAAAATTGATTGTATCTCTGTATATATTGATCGATTTTCTTCAAAATTTCGATATGTTGTAGCTAAGATAATTTTCTACAAGTTCAATAATAACCATTTTTCATTTTGATGACGTCATCAGAGTGAAAATTTCGATTAAAGAGATGGTTCATTGAAATGTGGAAAATGGGCAAATTACACCTCTACAGATTGCTGAGAAACATTAACAAAATGAGCAAAGTACTTTTGAAGCCCTCACTGTTGTGAGGAATAAATTAAATGCAATTTTGTTACCCCTTTCCTGAACCCACTCACTAAGTGAATTGACGGCGTTATTTTACATGCGAAACTATGACGGCACAATATGAACAACCTCCATCACACATTCGGGATAATGTTGGATACCCATTGCAATTTTCAGATATGGGTTAACGTTGTTTGTATATTTACCGCCAGTGGTGATATTTCCTCTTTTTTTGGCATTTGAATGAGATACACTGAATAAATGATACTTTCTACAAATGTTTGTTTGATTTTTATATTTTTTTCCGTCACACTTGAGCATAAAAATCGGGAAAATAATCACATATTCTGAGGGCACTTCAGCGTGTATGTGTCTGATCTGGGAAGGCAAAGGGCATTTTGCATGCTGACCTAACGACTCTTTTGGAGTGAAATAGGCGACAAATTTACATAGAATTGTCCAGATATTCATTACAAAAATGTGTGATTAGGCTGATTAATTTACATTTTTGATAAATTAAGTCGTATAGGACCTGATAAACCGAGAGAAACAGATGAGTCCGTTTCGCAATTCACAGCTAGCTCGAGCGCCGGGCTACGGGCTAGGCTGGCTATAGCAAGCTGCGCTAGATGTGATGCACGCATAATTATAGAGGTCAGTGTATTGCACACATAGTACATGCACAGAGTACGCACGCACAGCTACCAGCTACGGGAAACTTGAACGCTACATCAACAATATATTCACTCGGTTTTTGGAAGTTATATACCATTTATCTAGACTAACGTCAGATTTTATTTCATATTTCGTCGTTCGAAATTACATGAGATCCCGTCGCGCATGCGCAGTCAATTCGCCGCGCAATTGATTTTTACCGGGAAAGTAACTTTCCCTCAGCAGTCAAAATACCTAATTTTCGGCGTTTTTTCGGACCAGCGGTTTCGAAAAAATACAACATTAGGGAGAGAAACTCTCCTTTTTCATGTTTTTTGAAGACTTTTGAGAATCTGTGCTGTTTTTATATCATATATCGAAGTTTTGCTCCGATTCCACGGACACGATGGCGTCTCCGTCAAGCAGCAACGGCAGCACCAAGCAGAAAACCAGCGAAACGCTGAGCACGGCTAAAGCCGGAACTTCCCCGGGCGAAAACCGCCGCGGGCACCTCTACGAAGCCTGAGCCAAAGCGCTCAGCGGCAGTGAAATCCTCCGATACGAAACGCAAAAGTGTCTTGGCAAAGCCTGCCCTGAATGAGTCTAAGAACTCTGGGCCTAAAAAGAAGGGCAAAAAGCCTGAAGAAAAGGAGGACTTCACGGATTTACGAGGAAGACTTGACAAATTGGAATCCTTAATGGAGAGAATGGTGGATTTTTTGCCTTGTCAATCTGCAACTCGCCCCACCGGGGATTCACCGCCGACAGCATGTACAGCTGCGGCGAACGTGAGATTTCTTGAAGTTGAACATGATGATGATGATTTTGAGCATATTGACACTGGAAACATGGGCCAATGCCCTAATTCATATGACATTGGCAGCATGGATGAGGGTGATGTCAACGAAACTGTTGCACCAGGTTTAGACCAGGAGGAATATGGACAAAGTTCCTGCCCTGGCTCAAAAATTTGCTATCCCCACTGGGGTAGGTGGCGCGATCCACAATGATTTAGCAAAGTCTGCCATGTACCTCATGTCCAACCAGCTAGAGGAAAATGTGTTGGAGGAAGCTGGAGGGAAATACCCTCCCTCCAAGCAATTGTACTCCACTGTGTTGCCCCAAAGTGAATGCAGCAATATGGGAAAACCTATCCTCGCAAACAAGAAGCCGTGATTTGAAACTGCAAAGAATCCAAAAGCCCTTGACAAGGGGACTCACAGCTTTTATTCAAACTCTGTCCCCCGATAGCCTATCAGAGACACAACAGGATGCATTGGCATTGCTGTGTAACACAAACTTTGAAATCAACTGCTTACGCAAAGATCAGATTAAGCCAGACTTAAATGCCAAGTACTCACATCTATGCAAACCTGCCACACCAGTGAGTCAGTACTTATTTGGCGATGACTTAACAAAGAGAGTCAAAGATCTTACAGAACAACAAAAAGCTGCATCTGGCGTGGTGCGTGGACAACGTACACCCCGCCCCCAGTACCATCCGTACAGGACGCAAGCGTCCAGCACTTTTCAATACCGCAGACAAGGATGGAACCGTGCCACCGGCACATCACAAACTTTTCCAAGTAGCAGGCCCGCAAGTGGGAACTACAACAGGCCTTTTTTAGGCCAGCGAACCCCAACGAGGCAGACCTTACAGAGCTCCGCCTCACACCCAGACGATGAGCATGGGGAAACAAACCCAATCCTTCCAGCGGCCACAGGCCGCAAGGAGGAAATAGCTACACCATTACCCAAAGAGGTAAGTAGCACATATGAATATTTTGAGAATGTTAAGTTTAATGCTCCTTCTACTTCATGTACATTACAACAAGAATGCATCTCAAATGTGCCTGTTGGTGGTCGATTGATTTATTTCTATCGTAGATGGCGTGAATTAACGTCAGATCTTTTTCTGCTATCAGCAGTGCGAGGCTATGAGATCGAATTTGATTATTCGAAAGGGGTTCCCTCAAGAAATAAGCCCCTCTATGGTTACAAAAAGAGCCCTTTAGAAATAAATCAGATTACTAAAGAAATCTTGGCTCTACAAGCAAAAAACGTAATAGAACCTTGCTCATTTGAAGAGGGAGAATTCCTCTCAAACATCTTCACGAGACCCAAGAAAGATGGGGGTACTCGTATGATCTTAGACTTATCAGAGCTTAATAAAAGTCTGAACGTACAACACTTTAAGATGGATAACATCCACACTGCCAAGCACTTGATTTCTCCGCACTGTTATCTTGCATCAATCGACCTCCAAGATGCTTATTACTCCATTCCAGTAGACCCAAATAGTAGAAAATACTTGAGGTTCATGTGGCAAGGGTGAGCGCTGGCAATTTGCAGCCTTACCTAATGGGCTCAGCACAGCCCCCAGACTGTTCACAAAATTGCTGAAGCCAGTCTTTGCCGAACTGCGACAAGCAGGTCATACAGTCATAGGATATTTGGACGACACCATAATTATTGGTGAGACAAAAGAGAAGCTTAAAGAGAGTGTGAGTGCAACAACCAAGATCCTCTCAGAATTAGGATTCCTCATTCACACTAAAAAATCAGTGCTCATCCCAACACGTGAACTAGCCTTTCTTGGCTTCATTCTTAACACTGAGAGTATGATTGTTAAATTGCCTCAAACAAAGGCACAAGAAGTGAAAGATATATGCCGTGAATTAATGGGCACGTACCTTCCATCAATACGAATGGTAGCACGAGTGATTGGGAAGGTCATAGCTACTTTCCCTGCGGTTGAGTATGGCCCCTTATACTATAGATCAATGGAAAGGGACAAAATTGCAGCCCTCAGACAAAACAGGGGCCATTTTGACAGAAAGATGAAGTTGTCCCTTGAGGCAAAAGAGGAGTTAAAGTGGTGGATGAACAATGTTTCTATGGCCTCCTCCCCAATTGTTAGGAAAAAACCTGACTTAGAATTGCACACAGATGCCAGTGGCCTTGGATGGGGAGCTACTGACCTCCAGAAGCAAACAGGGGGTCGATGGAATGAATTTGAGGCAGAAAGGGCAAGAAACAATGAAATAAATTTCCTGGAAACCCTAGCCGCTGGGTTGGGGATAAAATCCTTTTGCATGAATAAGCGTAACGTTCATGTGATGGTAAGAATAGATAATACCACTGCAGTGGCTTATTTAAATCACATGGGAGGTTGCAAGTCCACAATGTGTGACAAGATGTCAAGAGAAATTTGGCAGTGGTGTATTTCTCGAAATATTTGGGTCTCTGCAGCCCATGTACCTGGTCGGCTCAATACTATAGCAGATGAAAGATCCAGGAAATTTAATGATCGAACAGAATGGAAACTGAACAGACAAGTGTTTGATAGAATAGTTTCCCACTTTGGTGTACCAGAAATAGACCTGTTCGCCTCAAGACTAAATGCTCAAGTAGAGAAATATGTCACTTGGCACCCAGACCCTGGGGCTTTTGCAGTTGACGCATTTACGCTAGATTGGAAACCTTTTGCATTCTATGCATTCCCACCGTTCTGTATGATCCCCAAATGCTTGCAAAAAATCAGAGAGGATAAAGCTAGAGGGTTACTTCTGGTCCCTAATTGGCCCACTCAGGCGTGGTTCCCTCAGTTGGTTAGCATGATGGAAGGAGAGCCATTGTTTATCCAGAGGCAAGAAGATTTGCTACTCCTTCCTGTGTTAAACACCACCCACCCTCTTAATGCTAATATTGACCTCCTATGTTGCAGGTTATGCGGCAACACTTTGAGAATCGGGGACTAAGCAGACGAACAGTGGATATCATTACAGCTTCATGGAGAGCATCAACCTGCAAGCAGTACCAAATACGAGTTACCTCCAAGCCGAGGTGGAAACGGTACTAGAATTCCTTAGTAGTTTATTTCATGACAGGAACCTTAGCTACAGTGCGATCAATACAGCTCGTAGCGCTTTATCCACTTTTCTGATTCTCGTTGACAGTAATCAGACAATGAGTACTCACCCACTTATAACAAGACTGATGAGAGGTGTTTTTCAACTCAGACCTGTCTTACCTAGATATACAGAAATATGGAATATTAGTCCAGTCCTCAATTTTCTAAGAAAATTGTCTCCAGTAAACTCCTTAAACCTCAGAGATTTAACACTCAAAGTATGTATGCTAATGGCTCTTGTATCGGCACAGAGAGTGCAAACCTTGCATATATTGAAGACTAACAAGATGACCCTAAAAGGGGGCTTTGTGGTTTTTCATTTGGATGAACACTTGAAGCAAAGCAAACCAGGAAATACCAATTTTAAGTTTAAATTGGAAGCATATCCTCCTGATAGAAGATTGTGTATTGTAAAATATGTGAAACATTATGTCCAGCGCACAGGACTACTTCGTGGGAATGAGAACTCGTTCTTTGTAAGTTACACCAGACCTCATAATAGAGTAACAACTCAAACCTTATCTCGCTGGATCAAGACCTGCTTGCAAAGAGCAGGTGTGGATACAAACGTTTATAAGGCTCATTCAACGCGGGCAGCATCAACTTCAGCAGCTGCCAAGGCAGCACTTCCAATGGACCAGATCCTAGCCCGAGCAGGATGGTCTTCAGAGAAAACGTTCAGGAAGTTCTACAGGAAACCTTTTGAAAACAAGAGAAACTTTACCCAGGCAGTCTTACAAGATAGCACACTGCTTTAAGAACTGCATCAGAAGGCTTTTCAATAGAACTGGCATTAAGAGACCAGCCGTCTAATTAATAGAACTGGGATTAAGAAACCAGATGGCTAGAATAAGCTAGATACAGAAACGAACAATGTTTTTGCAACATTATGACGTCTTATATTTGGACGTCTTGTATGTGAAATGTTTTGCCACATGTATGAACAGACTACAATAACTGTCAAATATGGTGAGTCATTGGTTAGAAGCATCCAATTCAATCTGCATAATCAGTGTTCACTTTCCATACATGTTGGTTGTTCCAAATGTGGCTACTATGCTTCAAAATCTCATGTAATTTCGAACGACGAAATATGAAATAAAATAGTAAGATTAAACGAGAACTTACCGTTTGAAGTTTGATCTTTATTTTATGAATATTTAGGAGGAAGTTATTACATGCCCTCCTCACCCACCCAAACTTCAAACTTAAGTGTAAGTTCCTGTTCCTTACTACTGAGAGTAACCACATTTGTAGCTTTGAATATTGACTGCGCATGCGCGACGGGATCTCATGTAATAACTTCCTCCTAAATATTCATAAAATAAAGATCAAACTTCAAACGGTAAGTTCTCGTTTAATCTTACTATTAAGAACCAAAACCATGCCATGGAGGAGCCTTCTGGAGTATACTCAAGTATGTTTTCGTCCATATCCATATTTCCAGGGGATTTTGATGAAGGTAAACAGCGTTAGTTATAAATGGGTACGGTACTCGAGAGTCAATGCAATACATGTGAATCGCACGCAAACTGCAACTCGCACCGTCGTCAATCGTTTCAGCTGAGCGGCCCGCTGTTCATATTGTGACGTCACTTCAAAAATCAGCTGACTTACGATGTTTTAGGGGCGTTGCGTGGGTTGATTTTTCGTCAAGTTCAATCAACTTTTATAAATTTCGCTCGAATGTACAAGTTACACAAATGTAATGATTTTACTCAGTGTAATTTTTCGATTGCAATGATACCAAATTCAGTCAAGTTTGAAATCAATAAACCATCTCTTTAAAGGCCTCATGTCAGAAATTTCACAATTTGCGTGTTATGACTATAGAAGGTGCATTTCGTTCACATCATTAATCTACATGACATTGTTTTTAGCAGTATCTCGCTTATTTTTGCTCTATTTTGTATCAAATTTTAGTTGACTAGCCCACCTATACTTGTTCCAAACAAGTATTATATGTCTAGTCAGGTGGGCTGTATCTAATACAGACCACCTTATAATTTCGTTAGAATTGCCTTTATTATTTATTTATCAGGTGGGCTGTATCTAATACAGACCACCTTATATTTTTGTTAAAATTGCCTTTATTTATTTATTTATTATTTATTATTTATTTATTTTTCTTAATTCTTGCCACTTTTTTGTTAGCACGATAACTTTGAAATGGTTCAATCAAATGCTTTGATATTTGACACACATATGTATAGGCATATGGACAAGACACGGTAAGGTTTTCAACCTTGACCTTGACTGATGACGTCATCTAGGCGCCATTTTGTGAAATTTTCTGAAAATCATCTCATGATCATATCTTCATAACCAAAAGGTATTTTTCATTCATATTTATCATGATTAAGGTTAATATCAGTCCGGTTAATTTCAGGTCAAAAAACGCGCGCGCGCGCGTACGTCCGCGCGTCAGTGCGCGCGCAAAAAAATTAAATGCTCAAAATCGTCTCAAATTTATTTTGCATACGTTTCAGGTCATTTTAAGCATTTTATAAAAAATCGCGCGTACGAGCATGCGCGCGCGTTTTCGCGCGTAACACCACTACAAAACATAGAATCGCCATTTTTTTTTCTTTCATGATATTTCTCATATTTTTTCAAGGAATTTGATACCATGTTTATCTCTTTATGACCATTATTAACAAGATGAGCGTAAATTCAAGATAAATGTCAGTGCGCGCGAGCTCTTGTATTACATAACATACATGGGCAAAAAAAGGCCTATACACAATCCATTATAGCTCTTTGGGATGCACCTGGACCCCAATTCTGTTTTAATATTTGAAAAGAGTATGAGTCAGAAATATGATTTCATGTCTCATTTGGCCATTAAGTATATCGTGACATCATCACAATGGCCTTGGAACTCAAAATACGAATTTGCATATTATGACGTCAGCATATTTATGTAAAATTGATTGTATCTCTGTAAATATTGATCATTTTTCTTCAAAATTTCGATATGTTGTAGCTAACACAATTCTCTACAAGCGCAGTAATAACCATTTTTCATTTTGATGACGTCATCATAGTGAAAATTTTGATTAAAGGCCTCATGTCAAAAACTTCATAATTTGCGTGTTTTGTCTATAGAAGGTGAATTTAGTTCACGTTATGAATCTACATGATATTGTCTTTTAAGAATTTGTAAGCAGTATGTCGCTTATTTTTGCTCTATTTTGTCTCAAATGTTAGTTGACCAGCCCACCTATACTTGTTCCAAACAAGTATTATATGTCTAGTTTATTATTATTATTTATTATTATTCTTCCTCGAATTTGTTCGCAGGATATCTCAAGACTGAATAAAGCCATAATCATGAATCTTTCAATGATGATAGATCTTAGTCTAACTTAGAACTGCGTGACTTTTCAAAGACTCAAAGTCATCGTGACGTCATCCAGACGCCATTTTGTGAAAATCAACTTATGATCATATCTTCATAACAGAAAGCCATTTCTCATTCATATTTGTCATGATCAAGGTCAATATTTGTCGGGTCAATTTCAGATCAATAAATGCGCGCAAAAATGCGCGTACGCGTAGGTGCGCGCGTTAATGCGCGCGTAAAATTTTTAATTGCTCAAAATCGTCTAAAAAAATTTTTGCATACGTTTTAGGCCATTATAAGCATTCATAAAAAATCGCGCAAAACACGCATTTTTGCGCGTTTTCGTTCGTCACGGCCGAACGAAAAATAATTCCTCAGCAAAAACTTTTGACAGGATATTCCTCATAATTTTCCGAACAATTTGATACCAAGTTTACCTCTTTATCATTAGTAATAACGGAATGAGCGTCCGTTCAAGATAACCGTCCGCACGCGCGATTTTTGTAATACATAGCATATACGGGCAAAAACATGCCCATAAAAAGTCCATTGATATGAATAAGGACTGCCAATTTGTTTTCATATTTAGATAGAGTATGAGTCGAAGGTATGATTTCATATCTCATTTGGCCATTAAGTACATCTTGACGTCATCATAATGGCCTTGGAAGTCAAAAATACAAAAATGCATATTATGACGTCATTATGTTTATGGGAAATTTAGTGTATTTCTCTTAATATTCATCGATTCTCTTCTAGATTTTAATATGTTGTAGCCGAGGCAATCGTCTTCGAGATCAGTCCACACCAATTTTCATTTAAATGATGTCATCATAGTAAAAAAATTCAATTAAAGGCCACATGTCAGAATTTTCGTCATTTGCGTGTTATGTCTATGGAGGGTGAATTTCGATCACATTATGAATCTACATCACATCAATCTTTCAGCACTATCTCGCTCATTTGTGCTCTATTCTCTCCCAAATTTGGGTATGTTATAGCTGAGACCATGGGCTACAAAAAAAGGTGACTTTGTTTTTTAATCAGATGTTGGGATCATGTTAAAATTTTCGATCGAAAGTTGAAATTGCAAATTTTGAAGGAATCATTAGGTGATACGTAACGAAGTCAACGTATCACCTTTTGTTTTCGTCAAGATTGTTATTTATTATTATTATTTATTATTATTCTTCCTCGAATTTGTTCGCAGGATATCTCAAGACTGAATAAAGCCATAATCATGAATCTTTCAATGATGATAGATCTTAGTCTAACTTAGAACTGCGTGACTTTTCAAAGACTCAAAGTCATCGTGACGTCATCCAGACGCCATTTTGTGAAAATCAACTTATGATCATATCTTCATAACAGAAAGCCATTTCTCATTCATATTTGTCATGATCAAGGTCAATATTTGTCGGGTCAATTTCAGATCAATAAATGCGCGCAAAAATGCGCGTACGCGTAGGTGCGCGCGTTAATGCGCGCGTAAAATTTTTAATTGCTCAAAATCGTCTAAAAAAAATTTTGCATACGTTTTAGGCCATTATAAGCATTCATAAAAAATCGCGCAAAACACGCATTTTTGCGCGTTTTCGTTCGTCACGGCCGAACGAAAAATAATTCCTCAGCAAAAACTTTTGACAGGATATTCCTCATAATTTTCCGAACAATTTGATACCAAGTTTACCTCTTTATCATTAGTAATAACGGAATGAGCGTCCGTTCAAGATAACCGTCCGCACGCGCGATTTTTGTAATACATAGCATATACGGGCAAAAACATGCCCATAAAAAGTCCATTGATATGAATAAGGACTGCCAATTTGTTTTCATATTTAGATAGAGTATGAGTCGAAGGTATGATTTCATATCTCATTTGGCCATTAAGTACATCTTGACGTCATCATAATGGCCTTGGAAGTCAAAAATACAAAAATGCATATTATGACGTCATTATGTTTATGGGAAATTTAGTGTATTTCTCTTAATATTCATCGATTCTCTTCTAGATTTTAATATGTTGTAGCCGAGGCAATCGTCTTCGAGATCAGTCCACACCAATTTTCATTTAAATGATGTCATCATAGTAAAAAAATTCAATTAAAGGCCACATGTCAGAATTTTCGTCATTTGCGTGTTATGTCTATGGAGGGTGAATTTCGATCACATTATGAATCTACATCACATCAATCTTTCAGCACTATCTCGCTCATTTGTGCTCTATTCTCTCCCAAATTTGGGTATGTTATAGCTGAGACCATGGGCTACAAAAAAAGGTGACTTTGTTTTTTAATCAGATGTTGGGATCATGTTAAAATTTTCGATCGAAAGTTGAAATTGCAAATTTTGAAGGAATCATTAGGTGATACGTAACGAAGTCAACGTATCACCTTTTGTTTTCGTCAAGATTGTTATCAGGTGGGCTGTATATCATACAGACCACCTTATATTTTTGTTAAAATTGCCTTTATTATTTATTTTTATTTATTTATTTTTCTTAATTCTCGCCACTTTTTTGTTAGCAAGATAACTTGAAAATGGATCAATCAAATAACTTGAAATTTGGCACACATATGTATAGGCATATGGAAAAAACACAGTAAGGTTTTCAACCTTGACCTTGACTGATGACGTCATCTAGGCGCCATTTTGTGAAATTTTCTGAAAATCAACTCATGATCATATCTTCATAACCAAAAGGTATTTCTCATTCATATTTATCATGATCAAGGTCAATATCCGTCCGGTCAATTTCAGGTCAAAAAACGCGCGCGTGCGCGTACGTCCGCGCGTCAGTGCGCGCGCAAAAAAATTAAATGCTCAAAATCGTCTCAAATTTATTTTGCATACGTTTCAGGTCATTTTAAGCATTTTATAAAAAATCGCGCGTAAGAGCATGCGCGCGCGTTTTCGCGCGTAACACCATTACAAAACATAGAATCGCCATTTTTTTTTCTTTCATGATATTTCTCATATTTTTTCAAGGAATTTGATACCATGTTTATCTCTTTATGACCATTATTAACAAGATGAGCGTAAATTCAAGATAAATGTCAGTGCGCGCGAGCTCTTTTAATACATAGCATATATTGGCAAAAACATGCCTATACAAAATCCGTTATAGCTCTTTGGAATGCACCGGGATCCTCAATTTTTTTTTCATATTTAGATAGAGTATGAGTCGGAAATATGATTCCATGTCTCATTTGGCCATTAAGTGTATCGTGACATCATCACAATGGCCTTCGAACTAAAAATACGAATTTGCATATTATGACGTCAGCATATTTATGTAAAATTGATTGTATCTCTGTAAATATTGATCGATTTTCTTCCAAATTTCTATATGTTGTAGTTAAAATAATTATCTACAAGCTCAATAATAACCATTATTCATTTTGACAAAGGCATCATGCCGTATTTTAGCGATTAAAGTAGGCATGTCAATTCTTCACATTTTGCGTGTATTCTCTATGGGACATGACTTTTCCTCAAAACTGGATTCTACATTCCCGTCTTTCGCGAGCAATATCTCCGTCGTTTTAGTTTCGTTTCTGCTGAGCTTTGAGTATGTTGTAGCTGAGACAATAAGCTATCACAAGTGTGCCCTTTATTTTTCGATCAGATGCCGGGATCATGCTAATATTTCACTTGCAAAGTGGGATTTGAGAATTCCATTTTTCGTTTACGTGTTATCGCTACGGGAAATGTTTTGGTATATCGGCAACGCATTTGACTTCCTACCTCGAGATCCCTGGTTCGAGTCCGGGCATCTCCAAGAATTTTTTTCTTCCCTTTTTTTCTTCTTTTTGGCCTTTCACTGTACCATCTACTTTGATTATTAAAACACGTAGAATCGCAAATGTAATAAACACCCCTCTTTACTTTATTATTACACTATTTTCACTTGATCCATTACTTTTTGCGTGTAATCCCTATGGGAGATGACTTTTTCTCAAATCTGGATTCTAATTTCCTGTCTTTTGCGAGCAATAACGCCGTTATTTCTGCTTGGATTTTGTTGATTTTTGAATATGTTGTAGCTGAGACTATATGCTATCTTAATCATCCCTCATTTTTTCAATAAGATGTCAGGATCACGCTCATGATCATCATCATCATCAATATCATCATGATCATCATTCTCATAATGATGATAATCATCATCGACATCATCATGATCATCATTACCGGTATTATCAATTTCGTTCACATCATGAATCTACATGACCTTGTCTTTTTAGCAGTATCTCGCTTATTTTTGCTCTATTTCGTCTCAAATTTTAGTTGACCAGCCCACCTATACTTGTTCCAAACAAGTATTATATGTCTAGTTATTATTTATTTTTCTTAATTCTTGCCACTTTTTTGTTAGCAAGATAACTTTGAAATGGTTCAATCAAATGCTTTGATATTTGACACACATATGTATAGGCATATGGACAAGACACGGTAAGGTTTTCAACCTTGACCTTGACTGATGACGTCATCTAGGCGCCATTTTGTGAAATTTTCTGAAAATCATCTCATGATCATATCTTCATAACCCAAAGGTATTTTTCATTCATATTTATCATGATTAAGGTTAATATCAGTCCGGTTAATTTCAGGTCAAAAAACGCGCGCGTGCGCGTACGTCCGCGCGTAAGTGCGCGCGCAAAATTTTTAAATGCTCAAAATCGTCTCAAATTTATTTTGCATACGTTTCAGGTCATATTAAGCATTTTATAAAAAATCGCGCGTACGAGCATGCGCGCGCGTTTTCGCGCGTAACACCACTACAAAACATAGAATCGCCATTTTTTTTTCTTTCATGATATTTCTCATATTTTTTCAAGGAATTTGATACCATGTTTATCTCTTTATGACCATTATTAACAAGATGAGCGTAAATTAAAGATAAATGTCAGTGCGCGCGAGCTCTTGTAATACATAACATACATGGGCAAAAAAATGCCTATACACAATCCATTATAGCTCTTTGGGATGCACCTGGACCCCAATTCTGTTTTAATATTTGAAAAGAGTATATGTCAGAAATATGATTTAATGTCTCATTTGGCCATGAAGTGTATCGTGACATCATCTTAATGGCCTTGGAACTCAAAATACGAATTTGCATATTATGACGTCAGCATATTTATGGAAAATTGATTGTATCTCTGTATATATTGATTGATTTTCTTCAAAATTTCAATATGTTGTAGCTAAGATAATTCTCTACAAGTTCAATAATAACCCTTTTTCATTTTGATGACGTCATCAGAGTGAAAATTTTGATTGAAGGCCTCATGTCAGAAATTTCATAATTTGCGTGTTATGACTATAGAAGGTGAATTTCGTTCACGTAATGAATCTACATGATAGTGTTTTTTAAGAATTTTCAAGCAGTATCTCGCTTAATTTTGCTCTATTTTGTTTTCAAATTTAAGTTGACCAGCCCACCTATACTTGTTCCAAACAAGTATTATGTCTAGTTTATTTATTTATCAGGTGGGCTGTATCTAATACAGACCACCTTATATTTTTGTTAAAATTGCCTTTATCAGGTGGGCTGTATCTAATACAGACCACCTTATATTTTTGTTAAAATCGCCTTTATTATTTATTTATTTATCAGGTGGGCTGTATATAATACAGAACACCTTATGTTTTCGTTAGAAAAATTTTCTTAATTCTCGCCACTTTTTTGTTAGCAGGATAACTTGAAAATGGCTCAATCAATTGCCTTGAAATTTGGCACACATATTTATTGGCATGAGGAAAGAGCACAGTAAGGTTTTCAACCTTGACCTTGACTGATAACGCTATCTAGGCGCCATTTTGTGAAAATCAACATATGATCATATCTTCATAACGGAAAGTTTTTTCTCATTCATATTTATCATGATCAAGGTCAATATCAGTCCGGTCAATTTCAGGTCCAAAGACGCGCGCGTACGCCATTATTAGCAATGGCATGTTATAAAGAGTCGCGCGCACGCGCATGCGCGCGCGTTTTCGTTTGTCACGGCCGAACGCAAAATAATTCCTCCCGGGTATTTTTTGACACAGTATTCCTCCTATTTTTCCGAACAATTTGATACCATGTTTATCTCCTTACGACCATTATTAAGGGAATGAGCGTCCGTTCAAGATAAATGTCCGTGTGCGCGAACTCTTGTAATACATAGCATATATGGGCAACAACATGCCTATATAAAACCCTTATGGCTCTTTGGAATGCACGGGAACCCTCAATGTTTGTTCATATTCGGATAGAGTATGAGTGGGAGATGTGATTTCATGTCTCATTTGGCCATTCAATATATCGTGTCACCATCATATTGACCTTGGAACTCAAAATACGAATTTGCATATTATGACGTCAGCATATTTATGGAAAAATTGATTGTATCTCTGTAAATTTCAATTGAATCTCTTCCTAATGTTGATATCTTGTAGTCGAGGCGATTGTCTACAAGATCACTGCACATTATTTTTCATTTTGATGACGTCATCATAGTGAAAATTGCGATTAGAGCTAACTGGACAGATTTTCTTAATTTGCGTGTTAAGCCTATGGGAGGTGCCAATTTCGTTCAAATCATGGATCTACATGACATTAATCTTTGAGCCCTATCTAGCTCATTTGTGCTCTATGTTCTCCTAAATTTTTGGATGTTATAGCTGAGACTATGGGCTATAAAAGTTGTGCCTTTTGTTTTTTAATCAGATGGTGGGATCATGTCAAAATTTTCAATTGAAAGTTGAAATTGCAAATTTCTGTAGAACTTTGCGTAGTTAGTAATACGTGGATGACGTCACGGTTTCTCTTTATCAGGTGGGCTGTATATAATACAGAACACCTTATGTTTTCGTTAGAAAAATTTTCTTAATTCTCGCCACTTTTTTGTTAGCAGGATAACTTGAAAATGGCTCAATCAATTGCCTTGAAATTTGGCACACATATTTATTGGCATGAGGAAAGAGCACAGTAAGGTTTTCAACCTTGACCTTGACTGATAACGCTATCTAGGCGCCATTTTGTGAAAATCAACATATGATCATATCTTCATAACGGAAAGTTTTTTCTCATTCATATTTATCATGATCAAGGTCAATATCAGTCCGGTCAATTTCAGGTCCAAAGACGCGCGCGTACGCCATTATTAGCAATGGCATGTTATAAAGAGTCGCGCGCACGCGCATGCGCGCGCGTTTTCGTTTGTCACGGCCGAACGCAAAATAATTCCTCCCGGGTATTTTTTGACACAGTATTCCTCCTATTTTTCCGAACAATTTGATACCATGTTTATCTCCTTACGACCATTATTAAGGGAATGAGCGTCCGTTCAAGATAAATGTCCGTGTGCGCGAACTCTTGTAATACATAGCATATATGGGCAACAACATGCCTATATAAAACCCTTATGGCTCTTTGGAATGCACGGGAACCCTCAATGTTTGTTCATATTCGGATAGAGTATGAGTGGGAGATGTGATTTCATGTCTCATTTGGCCATTCAATATATCGTGTCACCATCATATTGACCTTGGAACTCAAAATACGAATTTGCATATTATGACGTCAGCATATTTATGGAAAAATTGATTGTATCTCTGTAAATTTCAATTGAATCTCTTCCTAATGTTGATATCTTGTAGTCGAGGCGATTGTCTACAAGATCACTGCACATTATTTTTCATTTTGATGACGTCATCATAGTGAAAATTGCGATTAGAGCTAACTGGACAGATTTTCTTAATTTGCGTGTTAAGCCTATGGGAGGTGCCAATTTCGTTCAAATCATGGATCTACATGACATTAATCTTTGAGCCCTATCTAGCTCATTTGTGCTCTATGTTCTCCTAAATTTTTGGATGTTATAGCTGAGACTATGGGCTATAAAAGTTGTGCCTTTTGTTTTTTAATCAGATGGTGGGATCATGTCAAAATTTTCAATTGAAAGTTGAAATTGCAAATTTCTGTAGAACTTTGCGTAGTTAGTAATACGTGGATGACGTCACGGTTTCTCTTTATCAGGTGGGCTGTATATAATACAGAACACCTTATGTTTTCGTTAGAAAAATTTTCTTAATTCTCGCCACTTTTTTGTTAGCAGGATAACTTGAAAATGGCTCAATCAATTGCCTTGAAATTTGGCACACATATTTATTGGCATGAGGAAAGAGCACAGTAAGGTTTTCAACCTTGACCTTGACTGATAACGCTATCTAGGCGCCATTTTGTGAAAATCAACATATGATCATATCTTCATAACGGAAAGTTTTTTCTCATTCATATTTATCATGATCAAGGTCAATATCAGTCCGGTCAATTTCAGGTCCAAAGACGCGCGCGTACGCCATTATTAGCAATGGCATGTTATAAAGAGTCGCGCGCACGCGCATGCGCGCGCGTTTTCGTTTGTCACGGCCGAACGCAAAATAATTCCTCCCGGGTATTTTTTGACACAGTATTCCTCCTATTTTTCCGAACAATTTGATACCATGTTTATCTCCTTACGACCATTATTAAGGGAATGAGCGTCCGTTCAAGATAAATGTCCGTGTGCGCGAACTCTTGTAATACATAGCATATATGGGCAACAACATGCCTATATAAAACCCTTATGGCTCTTTGGAATGCACGGGAACCCTCAATGTTTGTTCATATTCGGATAGAGTATGAGTGGGAGATGTGATTTCATGTCTCATTTGGCCATTCAATATATCGTGTCACCATCATATTGACCTTGGAACTCAAAATACGAATTTGCATATTATGACGTCAGCATATTTATGGAAAAATTGATTGTATCTCTGTAAATTTCAATTGAATCTCTTCCTAATGTTGATATCTTGTAGTCGAGGCGATTGTCTACAAGATCACTGCACATTATTTTTCATTTTGATGACGTCATCATAGTGAAAATTGCGATTAGAGCTAACTGGACAGATTTTCTTAATTTGCGTGTTAAGCCTATGGGAGGTGCCAATTTCGTTCAAATCATGGATCTACATGACATTAATCTTTGAGCCCTATCTAGCTCATTTGTGCTCTATGTTCTCCTAAATTTTTGGATGTTATAGCTGAGACTATGGGCTATAAAAGTTGTGCCTTTTGTTTTTTAATCAGATGGTGGGATCATGTCAAAATTTTCAATTGAAAGTTGAAATTGCAAATTTCTGTAGAACTTTGCGTAGTTAGTAATACGTGGATGACGTCACGGTTTCTCTTTATCAGGTGGGCTGTATATAATACAGAACACCTTATGTTTTCGTTAGAAAAATTTTCTTAATTCTCGCCACTTTTTTGTTAGCAGGATAACTTGAAAATGGCTCAATCAATTGCCTTGAAATTTGGCACACATATTTATTGGCATGAGGAAAGAGCACAGTAAGGTTTTCAACCTTGACCTTGACTGATAACGCTATCTAGGCGCCATTTTGTGAAAATCAACATATGATCATATCTTCATAACGGAAAGTTTTTTCTCATTCATATTTATCATGATCAAGGTCAATATCAGTCCGGTCAATTTCAGGTCCAAAGACGCGCGCGTACGCCATTATTAGCAATGGCATGTTATAAAGAGTCGCGCGCACGCGCATGCGCGCGCGTTTTCGTTTGTCACGGCCGAACGCAAAATAATTCCTCCCGGGTATTTTTTGACACAGTATTCCTCCTATTTTTCCGAACAATTTGATACCATGTTTATCTCCTTACGACCATTATTAAGGGAATGAGCGTCCGTTCAAGATAAATGTCCGTGTGCGCGAACTCTTGTAATACATAGCATATATGGGCAACAACATGCCTATATAAAACCCTTATGGCTCTTTGGAATGCACGGGAACCCTCAATGTTTGTTCATATTCGGATAGAGTATGAGTGGGAGATGTGATTTCATGTCTCATTTGGCCATTCAATATATCGTGTCACCATCATATTGACCTTGGAACTCAAAATACGAATTTGCATATTATGACGTCAGCATATTTATGGAAAAATTGATTGTATCTCTGTAAATTTCAATTGAATCTCTTCCTAATGTTGATATCTTGTAGTCGAGGCGATTGTCTACAAGATCACTGCACATTATTTTTCATTTTGATGACGTCATCATAGTGAAAATTGCGATTAGAGCTAACTGGACAGATTTTCTTAATTTGCGTGTTAAGCCTATGGGAGGTGCCAATTTCGTTCAAATCATGGATCTACATGACATTAATCTTTGAGCCCTATCTAGCTCATTTGTGCTCTATGTTCTCCTAAATTTTTGGATGTTATAGCTGAGACTATGGGCTATAAAAGTTGTGCCTTTTGTTTTTTAATCAGATGGTGGGATCATGTCAAAATTTTCAATTGAAAGTTGAAATTGCAAATTTCTGTAGAACTTTGCGTAGTTAGTAATACGTGGATGACGTCACGGTTTCTCTTTATCAGGTGGGCTGTATATAATACAGAACACCTTATGTTTTCGTTAGAAAAATTTTCTTAATTCTCGCCACTTTTTTGTTAGCAGGATAACTTGAAAATGGCTCAATCAATTGCCTTGAAATTTGGCACACATATTTATTGGCATGAGGAAAGAGCACAGTAAGGTTTTCAACCTTGACCTTGACTGATAACGCTATCTAGGCGCCATTTTGTGAAAATCAACATATGATCATATCTTCATAACGGAAAGTTTTTTCTCATTCATATTTATCATGATCAAGGTCAATATCAGTCCGGTCAATTTCAGGTCCAAAGACGCGCGCGTACGCCATTATTAGCAATGGCATGTTATAAAGAGTCGCGCGCACGCGCATGCGCGCGCGTTTTCGTTTGTCACGGCCGAACGCAAAATAATTCCTCCCGGGTATTTTTTGACACAGTATTCCTCCTATTTTTCCGAACAATTTGATACCATGTTTATCTCCTTACGACCATTATTAAGGGAATGAGCGTCCGTTCAAGATAAATGTCCGTGTGCGCGAACTCTTGTAATACATAGCATATATGGGCAACAACATGCCTATATAAAACCCTTATGGCTCTTTGGAATGCACGGGAACCCTCAATGTTTGTTCATATTCGGATAGAGTATGAGTGGGAGATGTGATTTCATGTCTCATTTGGCCATTCAATATATCGTGTCACCATCATATTGACCTTGGAACTCAAAATACGAATTTGCATATTATGACGTCAGCATATTTATGGAAAAATTGATTGTATCTCTGTAAATTTCAATTGAATCTCTTCCTAATGTTGATATCTTGTAGTCGAGGCGATTGTCTACAAGATCACTGCACATTATTTTTCATTTTGATGACGTCATCATAGTGAAAATTGCGATTAGAGCTAACTGGACAGATTTTCTTAATTTGCGTGTTAAGCCTATGGGAGGTGCCAATTTCGTTCAAATCATGGATCTACATGACATTAATCTTTGAGCCCTATCTAGCTCATTTGTGCTCTATGTTCTCCTAAATTTTTGGATGTTATAGCTGAGACTATGGGCTATAAAAGTTGTGCCTTTTGTTTTTTAATCAGATGGTGGGATCATGTCAAAATTTTCAATCGAAAGTTGAAATTGCAAATTTCTGTAGAACTTTGCGTAGTTAGTAATACGTGGATGACGTCACGGTTTCTCTTTATCAGGTGGGCTGTATATAATACAGAACACCTTATGTTTTCGTTAGAAAAATTTTCTTAATTCTCGCCACTTTTTTGTTAGCAGGATAACTTGAAAATGGCTCAATCAATTGCCTTGAAATTTGGCACACATATTTATTGGCATGAGGAAAGAGCACAGTAAGGTTTTCAACCTTGACCTTGACTGATAACGCTATCTAGGCGCCATTTTGTGAAAATCAACATATGATCATATCTTCATAACGGAAAGTTTTTTCTCATTCATATTTATCATGATCAAGGTCAATATCAGTCCGGTCAATTTCAGGTCCAAAGACGCGCGCGTACGCCATTATTAGCAATGGCATGTTATAAAGAGTCGCGCGCACGCGCATGCGCGCGCGTTTTCGTTTGTCACGGCCGAACGCAAAATAATTCCTCCCGGGTATTTTTTGACACAGTATTCCTCCTATTTTTCCGAACAATTTGATACCATGTTTATCTCCTTACGACCATTATTAAGGGAATGAGCGTCCGTTCAAGATAAATGTCCGTGTGCGCGAACTCTTGTAATACATAGCATATATGGGCAACAACATGCCTATATAAAACCCTTATGGCTCTTTGGAATGCACGGGAACCCTCAATGTTTGTTCATATTCGGATAGAGTATGAGTGGGAGATGTGATTTCATGTCTCATTTGGCCATTCAATATATCGTGTCACCATCATATTGACCTTGGAACTCAAAATACGAATTTGCATATTATGACGTCAGCATATTTATGGAAAAATTGATTGTATCTCTGTAAATTTCAATTGAATCTCTTCCTAATGTTGATATCTTGTAGTCGAGGCGATTGTCTACAAGATCACTGCACATTATTTTTCATTTTGATGACGTCATCATAGTGAAAATTGCGATTAGAGCTAACTGGACAGATTTTCTTAATTTGCGTGTTAAGCCTATGGGAGGTGCCAATTTCGTTCAAATCATGGATCTACATGACATTAATCTTTGAGCCCTATCTAGCTCATTTGTGCTCTATGTTCTCCTAAATTTTTGGATGTTATAGCTGAGACTATGGGCTATAAAAGTTGTGCCTTTTGTTTTTTAATCAGATGGTGGGATCATGTCAAAATTTTCAATCGAAAGTTGAAATTGCAAATTTCTGTAGAACTTTGCGTAGTTAGTAATACGTGGATGACGTCACGGTTTCTCTTTATCAGGTGGGCTGTATATAATACAGAACACCTTATGTTTTCGTTAGAAAAATTTTCTTAATTCTCGCCACTTTTTTGTTAGCAGGATAACTTGAAAATGGCTCAATCAATTGCCTTGAAATTTGGCACACATATTTATTGGCATGAGGAAAGAGCACAGTAAGGTTTTCAACCTTGACCTTGACTGATAACGCTATCTAGGCGCCATTTTGTGAAAATCAACATATGATCATATCTTCATAACGGAAAGTTTTTTCTCATTCATATTTATCATGATCAAGGTCAATATCAGTCCGGTCAATTTCAGGTCCAAAGACGCGCGCGTACGCCATTATTAGCAATGGCATGTTATAAAGAGTCGCGCGCACGCGCATGCGCGCGCGTTTTCGTTTGTCACGGCCGAACGCAAAATAATTCCTCCCGGGTATTTTTTGACACAGTATTCCTCCTATTTTTCCGAACAATTTGATACCATGTTTATCTCCTTACGACCATTATTAAGGGAATGAGCGTCCGTTCAAGATAAATGTCCGTGTGCGCGAACTCTTGTAATACATAGCATATATGGGCAACAACATGCCTATATAAAACCCTTATGGCTCTTTGGAATGCACGGGAACCCTCAATGTTTGTTCATATTCGGATAGAGTATGAGTGGGAGATGTGATTTCATGTCTCATTTGGCCATTCAATATATCGTGTCACCATCATATTGACCTTGGAACTCAAAATACGAATTTGCATATTATGACGTCAGCATATTTATGGAAAAATTGATTGTATCTCTGTAAATTTCAATTGAATCTCTTCCTAATGTTGATATCTTGTAGTCGAGGCGATTGTCTACAAGATCACTGCACATTATTTTTCATTTTGATGACGTCATCATAGTGAAAATTGCGATTAGAGCTAACTGGACAGATTTTCTTAATTTGCGTGTTAAGCCTATGGGAGGTGCCAATTTCGTTCAAATCATGGATCTACATGACATTAATCTTTGAGCCCTATCTAGCTCATTTGTGCTCTATGTTCTCCTAAATTTTTGGATGTTATAGCTGAGACTATGGGCTATAAAAGTTGTGCCTTTTGTTTTTTAATCAGATGGTGGGATCATGTCAAAATTTTCAATCGAAAGTTGAAATTGCAAATTTCTGTAGAACTTTGCGTAGTTAGTAATACGTGGATGACGTCACGGTTTCTCTTTATCAGGTGGGCTGTATATAATACAGAACACCTTATGTTTTCGTTAGAAAAATTTTCTTAATTCTCGCCACTTTTTTGTTAGCAGGATAACTTGAAAATGGCTCAATCAATTGCCTTGAAATTTGGCACACATATTTATTGGCATGAGGAAAGAGCACAGTAAGGTTTTCAACCTTGACCTTGACTGATAACGCTATCTAGGCGCCATTTTGTGAAAATCAACATATGATCATATCTTCATAACGGAAAGTTTTTTCTCATTCATATTTATCATGATCAAGGTCAATATCAGTCCGGTCAATTTCAGGTCCAAAGACGCGCGCGTACGCCATTATTAGCAATGGCATGTTATAAAGAGTCGCGCGCACGCGCATGCGCGCGCGTTTTCGTTTGTCACGGCCGAACGCAAAATAATTCCTCCCGGGTATTTTTTGACACAGTATTCCTCCTATTTTTCCGAACAATTTGATACCATGTTTATCTCCTTACGACCATTATTAAGGGAATGAGCGTCCGTTCAAGATAAATGTCCGTGTGCGCGAACTCTTGTAATACATAGCATATATGGGCAACAACATGCCTATATAAAACCCTTATGGCTCTTTGGAATGCACGGGAACCCTCAATGTTTGTTCATATTCGGATAGAGTATGAGTGGGAGATGTGATTTCATGTCTCATTTGGCCATTCAATATATCGTGTCACCATCATATTGACCTTGGAACTCAAAATACGAATTTGCATATTATGACGTCAGCATATTTATGGAAAAATTGATTGTATCTCTGTAAATTTCAATTGAATCTCTTCCTAATGTTGATATCTTGTAGTCGAGGCGATTGTCTACAAGATCACTGCACATTATTTTTCATTTTGATGACGTCATCATAGTGAAAATTGCGATTAGAGCTAACTGGACAGATTTTCTTAATTTGCGTGTTAAGCCTATGGGAGGTGCCAATTTCGTTCAAATCATGGATCTACATGACATTAATCTTTGAGCCCTATCTAGCTCATTTGTGCTCTATGTTCTCCTAAATTTTTGGATGTTATAGCTGAGACTATGGGCTATAAAAGTTGTGCCTTTTGTTTTTTAATCAGATGGTGGGATCATGTCAAAATTTTCAATTGAAAGTTGAAATTGCAAATTTCTGTAGAACTTTGCGTAGTTAGTAATACGTGGATGACGTCACGGTTTCTCTTTATCAGGTGGGCTGTATATAATACAGAACACCTTATGTTTTCGTTAGAAAAATTTTCTTAATTCTCGCCACTTTTTTGTTAGCAGGATAACTTGAAAATGGCTCAATCAATTGCCTTGAAATTTGGCACACATATTTATTGGCATGAGGAAAGAGCACAGTAAGGTTTTCAACCTTGACCTTGACTGATAACGCTATCTAGGCGCCATTTTGTGAAAATCAACATATGATCATATCTTCATAACGGAAAGTTTTTTCTCATTCATATTTATCATGATCAAGGTCAATATCAGTCCGGTCAATTTCAGGTCCAAAGACGCGCGCGTACGCCATTATTAGCAATGGCATGTTATAAAGAGTCGCGCGCACGCGCATGCGCGCGCGTTTTCGTTTGTCACGGCCGAACGCAAAATAATTCCTCCCGGGTATTTTTTGACACAGTATTCCTCCTATTTTTCCGAACAATTTGATACCATGTTTATCTCCTTACGACCATTATTAAGGGAATGAGCGTCCGTTCAAGATAAATGTCCGTGTGCGCGAACTCTTGTAATACATAGCATATATGGGCAACAACATGCCTATATAAAACCCTTATGGCTCTTTGGAATGCACGGGAACCCTCAATGTTTGTTCATATTCGGATAGAGTATGAGTGGGAGATGTGATTTCATGTCTCATTTGGCCATTCAATATATCGTGTCACCATCATATTGACCTTGGAACTCAAAATACGAATTTGCATATTATGACGTCAGCATATTTATGGAAAAATTGATTGTATCTCTGTAAATTTCAATTGAATCTCTTCCTAATGTTGATATCTTGTAGTCGAGGCGATTGTCTACAAGATCACTGCACATTATTTTTCATTTTGATGACGTCATCATAGTGAAAATTGCGATTAGAGCTAACTGGACAGATTTTCTTAATTTGCGTGTTAAGCCTATGGGAGGTGCCAATTTCGTTCAAATCATGGATCTACATGACATTAATCTTTGAGCCCTATCTAGCTCATTTGTGCTCTATGTTCTCCTAAATTTTTGGATGTTATAGCTGAGACTATGGGCTATAAAAGTTGTGCCTTTTGTTTTTTAATCAGATGGTGGGATCATGTCAAAATTTTCAATTGAAAGTTGAAATTGCAAATTTCTGTAGAACTTTGCGTAGTTAGTAATACGTGGATGACGTCACGGTTTCTCTTTATCAGGTGGGCTGTATATAATACAGAACACCTTATGTTTTCGTTAGAAAAATTTTCTTAATTCTCGCCACTTTTTTGTTAGCAGGATAACTTGAAAATGGCTCAATCAATTGCCTTGAAATTTGGCACACATATTTATTGGCATGAGGAAAGAGCACAGTAAGGTTTTCAACCTTGACCTTGACTGATAACGCTATCTAGGCGCCATTTTGTGAAAATCAACATATGATCATATCTTCATAACGGAAAGTTTTTTCTCATTCATATTTATCATGATCAAGGTCAATATCAGTCCGGTCAATTTCAGGTCCAAAGACGCGCGCGTACGCCATTATTAGCAATGGCATGTTATAAAGAGTCGCGCGCACGCGCATGCGCGCGCGTTTTCGTTTGTCACGGCCGAACGCAAAATAATTCCTCCCGGGTATTTTTTGACACAGTATTCCTCCTATTTTTCCGAACAATTTGATACCATGTTTATCTCCTTACGACCATTATTAAGGGAATGAGCGTCCGTTCAAGATAAATGTCCGTGTGCGCGAACTCTTGTAATACATAGCATATATGGGCAACAACATGCCTATATAAAACCCTTATGGCTCTTTGGAATGCACGGGAACCCTCAATGTTTGTTCATATTCGGATAGAGTATGAGTGGGAGATGTGATTTCATGTCTCATTTGGCCATTCAATATATCGTGTCACCATCATATTGACCTTGGAACTCAAAATACGAATTTGCATATTATGACGTCAGCATATTTATGGAAAAATTGATTGTATCTCTGTAAATTTCAATTGAATCTCTTCCTAATGTTGATATCTTGTAGTCGAGGCGATTGTCTACAAGATCACTGCACATTATTTTTCATTTTGATGACGTCATCATAGTGAAAATTGCGATTAGAGCTAACTGGACAGATTTTCTTAATTTGCGTGTTAAGCCTATGGGAGGTGCCAATTTCGTTCAAATCATGGATCTACATGACATTAATCTTTGAGCCCTATCTAGCTCATTTGTGCTCTATGTTCTCCTAAATTTTTGGATGTTATAGCTGAGACTATGGGCTATAAAAGTTGTGCCTTTTGTTTTTTAATCAGATGGTGGGATCATGTCAAAATTTTCAATTGAAAGTTGAAATTGCAAATTTCTGTAGAACTTTGCGTAGTTAGTAATACGTGGATGACGTCACGGTTTCTCTTTATCAGGTGGGCTGTATATAATACAGAACACCTTATGTTTTCGTTAGAAAAATTTTCTTAATTCTCGCCACTTTTTTGTTAGCAGGATAACTTGAAAATGGCTCAATCAATTGCCTTGAAATTTGGCACACATATTTATTGGCATGAGGAAAGAGCACAGTAAGGTTTTCAACCTTGACCTTGACTGATAACGCTATCTAGGCGCCATTTTGTGAAAATCAACATATGATCATATCTTCATAACGGAAAGTTTTTTCTCATTCATATTTATCATGATCAAGGTCAATATCAGTCCGGTCAATTTCAGGTCCAAAGACGCGCGCGTACGCCATTATTAGCAATGGCATGTTATAAAGAGTCGCGCGCACGCGCATGCGCGCGCGTTTTCGTTTGTCACGGCCGAACGCAAAATAATTCCTCCCGGGTATTTTTTGACACAGTATTCCTCCTATTTTTCCGAACAATTTGATACCATGTTTATCTCCTTACGACCATTATTAAGGGAATGAGCGTCCGTTCAAGATAAATGTCCGTGTGCGCGAACTCTTGTAATACATAGCATATATGGGCAACAACATGCCTATATAAAACCCTTATGGCTCTTTGGAATGCACGGGAACCCTCAATGTTTGTTCATATTCGGATAGAGTATGAGTGGGAGATGTGATTTCATGTCTCATTTGGCCATTCAATATATCGTGTCACCATCATATTGACCTTGGAACTCAAAATACGAATTTGCATATTATGACGTCAGCATATTTATGGAAAAATTGATTGTATCTCTGTAAATTTCAATTGAATCTCTTCCTAATGTTGATATCTTGTAGTCGAGGCGATTGTCTACAAGATCACTGCACATTATTTTTCATTTTGATGACGTCATCATAGTGAAAATTGCGATTAGAGCTAACTGGACAGATTTTCTTAATTTGCGTGTTAAGCCTATGGGAGGTGCCAATTTCGTTCAAATCATGGATCTACATGACATTAATCTTTGAGCCCTATCTAGCTCATTTGTGCTCTATGTTCTCCTAAATTTTTGGATGTTATAGCTGAGACTATGGGCTATAAAAGTTGTGCCTTTTGTTTTTTAATCAGATGGTGGGATCATGTCAAAATTTTCAATTGAAAGTTGAAATTGCAAATTTCTGTAGAACTTTGCGTAGTTAGTAATACGTGGATGACGTCACGGTTTCTCTTTATCAGGTGGGCTGTATATAATACAGAACACCTTATGTTTTCGTTAGAAAAATTTTCTTAATTCTCGCCACTTTTTTGTTAGCAGGATAACTTGAAAATGGCTCAATCAATTGCCTTGAAATTTGGCACACATATTTATTGGCATGAGGAAAGAGCACAGTAAGGTTTTCAACCTTGACCTTGACTGATAACGCTATCTAGGCGCCATTTTGTGAAAATCAACATATGATCATATCTTCATAACGGAAAGTTTTTTCTCATTCATATTTATCATGATCAAGGTCAATATCAGTCCGGTCAATTTCAGGTCCAAAGACGCGCGCGTACGCCATTATTAGCAATGGCATGTTATAAAGAGTCGCGCGCACGCGCATGCGCGCGCGTTTTCGTTTGTCACGGCCGAACGCAAAATAATTCCTCCCGGGTATTTTTTGACACAGTATTCCTCCTATTTTTCCGAACAATTTGATACCATGTTTATCTCCTTACGACCATTATTAAGGGAATGAGCGTCCGTTCAAGATAAATGTCCGTGTGCGCGAACTCTTGTAATACATAGCATATATGGGCAACAACATGCCTATATAAAACCCTTATGGCTCTTTGGAATGCACGGGAACCCTCAATGTTTGTTCATATTCGGATAGAGTATGAGTGGGAGATGTGATTTCATGTCTCATTTGGCCATTCAATATATCGTGTCACCATCATATTGACCTTGGAACTCAAAATACGAATTTGCATATTATGACGTCAGCATATTTATGGAAAAATTGATTGTATCTCTGTAAATTTCAATTGAATCTCTTCCTAATGTTGATATCTTGTAGTCGAGGCGATTGTCTACAAGATCACTGCACATTATTTTTCATTTTGATGACGTCATCATAGTGAAAATTGCGATTAGAGCTAACTGGACAGATTTTCTTAATTTGCGTGTTAAGCCTATGGGAGGTGCCAATTTCGTTCAAATCATGGATCTACATGACATTAATCTTTGAGCCCTATCTAGCTCATTTGTGCTCTATGTTCTCCTAAATTTTTGGATGTTATAGCTGAGACTATGGGCTATAAAAGTTGTGCCTTTTGTTTTTTAATCAGATGGTGGGATCATGTCAAAATTTTCAATTGAAAGTTGAAATTGCAAATTTCTGTAGAACTTTGCGTAGTTAGTAATACGTGGATGACGTCACGGTTTCTCTTTATCAGGTGGGCTGTATATAATACAGAACACCTTATGTTTTCGTTAGAAAAATTTTCTTAATTCTCGCCACTTTTTTGTTAGCAGGATAACTTGAAAATGGCTCAATCAATTGCCTTGAAATTTGGCACACATATTTATTGGCATGAGGAAAGAGCACAGTAAGGTTTTCAACCTTGACCTTGACTGATAACGCTATCTAGGCGCCATTTTGTGAAAATCAACATATGATCATATCTTCATAACGGAAAGTTTTTTCTCATTCATATTTATCATGATCAAGGTCAATATCAGTCCGGTCAATTTCAGGTCCAAAGACGCGCGCGTACGCCATTATTAGCAATGGCATGTTATAAAGAGTCGCGCGCACGCGCATGCGCGCGCGTTTTCGTTTGTCACGGCCGAACGCAAAATAATTCCTCCCGGGTATTTTTTGACACAGTATTCCTCCTATTTTTCCGAACAATTTGATACCATGTTTATCTCCTTACGACCATTATTAAGGGAATGAGCGTCCGTTCAAGATAAATGTCCGTGTGCGCGAACTCTTGTAATACATAGCATATATGGGCAACAACATGCCTATATAAAACCCTTATGGCTCTTTGGAATGCACGGGAACCCTCAATGTTTGTTCATATTCGGATAGAGTATGAGTGGGAGATGTGATTTCATGTCTCATTTGGCCATTCAATATATCGTGTCACCATCATATTGACCTTGGAACTCAAAATACGAATTTGCATATTATGACGTCAGCATATTTATGGAAAAATTGATTGTATCTCTGTAAATTTCAATTGAATCTCTTCCTAATGTTGATATCTTGTAGTCGAGGCGATTGTCTACAAGATCACTGCACATTATTTTTCATTTTGATGACGTCATCATAGTGAAAATTGCGATTAGAGCTAACTGGACAGATTTTCTTAATTTGCGTGTTAAGCCTATGGGAGGTGCCAATTTCGTTCAAATCATGGATCTACATGACATTAATCTTTGAGCCCTATCTAGCTCATTTATGCTCTATGTTCTCCTAAATTTTTGGATGTTATAGCTGAGACTATGGGCTATAAAAGTTGTGCTTTTAGATTTTTGATCAGATGGTGGGATCTTGTTGAAATTTTTAATTGAATGTTAAATTCGCAAAATTCTGTAAATCAGAATTATGCATATGTCACGTATGTCCTTTTTGTGAAAATTAAACGTTAGCAGCTTCCTAGTATTCAAATTAAACAAGGAAAACCCCTTTACTTTCTAGACTTTACTGTCAGACACTATTGAGTGACTGACCGACTTTTTTTCCTCTGGTAATAAAATACATAAAATGAGCTTAAAGGGTACATGAGCATTTGTCCACATCAATAACCCACTTCTTGTAATGGCCCAAAATAAACTGATTGAATCTATGCGCAGCACAATATAGGTAAAACATGACGGGTAGAGCATTTCATGGAAGAAGATGAAATTGTGAAAATGCATTCTTCGTTATGTCAATTAGGGTCGAAGGTGTATCTGCTTAGTGTATGAGGTCAATGGTCATATCTTGTCTCGATCTATCTTCTATAGATCCATAATGGTCAATATACTACACAGTTGAAACTTTTCATAAGGATAGAACTTAATAGAAAGAGCATTTTAGAAGATAATATAAAATCGTGAAAATACATTCTTCATTATTCAAAACAATAGCATACGTATGACCTAAATCGTCAAAGTGACACTTTCAAGTTATTATTATTCCCATTTATTATTCTGCCATTAATTTTTTCGCAGGATATCTCAAGAATGAATAAAGCCATTATCATGGAACTTGCAATGATGATTGATATTAGTATAACTTAGAGTTGTGTTACTTTTCAGTAACTCAAGATCATCGTGACGTCATCCAGGCGCTATTTTGTGGAAATCAACTTTTAATCATATCTTTATAACGAGTCATCAAAACTGAACCATATTTAAAACACATGAACTTCAGATCAAGTTTCGAAAAAAACATCTCATCAAAATCCGCGCGCATCTGAATTTTAAAATGCTCAAAATCAATTTTTAATCAAAACAGAGTATATGTCCTAGGCCATTTAAAGCATTTCGAAAATTATGCACGAGCGTTTTTGCGTGTAACGCCATTACACAACATAGAAACGCTATTTGTGTTCTTTCATGATATTTCATAACGGAATGAGCGTCCGTTTCAGATAATTTGTGAAAAATTGATTGTATCTCTGTAAATATTGATCGATTGTCTTCCAAATGTCGATATGTGTTTGCTAAGAAAATTCTCTACAAGCTCAGTCACAACCATTTTTCATTTTGAAGACGTCATCATAGTGAAAATTTTGATTAAAGGGCACATATCAGAAATTTCTTAATTTGAGTGTTATGCCTATGGAAGATCAATTTCGTTCACATCATGAATCTACATGACATTGTTTTTTAGCAGTATCTCGCTTATTTTTGTTCTATTTTGTCTCAAATTTTAGTTGGAACAGCCCACCTATACTTGTTCCAAACAAGTATTATATGTCTAGTTTATTAAATATTTTTCTTATTTCTAACCACTTTTTTGTTAGCAAGATAACGAGAAAATTGCTCCATCAAATGCCTTAAAATTTAGCACACATATGTATAGGCATATGTACAAAGCACAATAACGTTTTCAACATTGACCTTCACTGATGACGTCATCTAGGCGCCATTTTGTAAAATTTTACAAAAATCAACTCATGATCATATCTTCATAACCAAAAGCTATTTCTCATTCATATTTATCATGATCAAGGTCAATATCCGTCCGGTCAACTTCAGGTCAAAGAACGCGCGCGTGCGCGTACGTCCGCGCGTTAATGCGCGCGCAAAATTTTTGAATGCTCAAAATCATCTCAAAATCTTTTTACATACGTTTTAGGCCATTCTAAGCATTTTATAAAAAATCGCCCACACACACGCGCATGCGCGCGGCGCGCGCGTTTTCGCGCGTAAAACTATTACACAACACAGAATCGCCATTTTTTTTCTTTCATAATATTCCACATATTTTTACAAACAAATTGATACCATGCTTGTCTCTTTATGACTATTAATAATGGAATGATCGACCGTTTAACATAAATTTCCGTGCGCGCGAGCTCTTGTAATACATAGCATATATGGGCGAAAACATGCCTATACAAGATCCATTGTAGCCCTTTAGGATGCAAGGTGACCCCAATTTTTGGGTCATATTTTGATACAGTATGAATTGGAGATATGATTTCATGTCTCATTTGACCCTCAATTAACTCATGACGTCATCATAATGGCCTCCAAACTCAAAATTTCAATTTGCATATTATGACGTCAGCATATTTACGGAAAATTGATTGTTTCTCTGTAAATATTGATCGATTGTCTTCAAAATTTTGATATGTTTTAGCTGAGACAATTCTCTACAAATAAAGTTGGCACAAATTTTCATTTTGACAAAGGCATCAGGGCGTATTTTCGCGATTAAAAAAGGCATGTCAATTTTTCACATTTTGCGTGTATTCTCTATGGGACATGAGTTTTTCTCAAAACTGGATTCTTTCGCGAGCAATATCTCTGTCGTTTAGCTTCGTTTACGCTGAACTTCAAGTATGTTGTAGCTGAGACAATAAGCTATCTCCAATGTACCCTTTATTTTGTCTCAAATTTTAGTTCGACCAGCCCACCTATACTTGTTCCAAACAAGTATTACAAATCTAGTTTATTTTTCTTATTTTGAACCACTTTTTTGTTAACAAGATAACTTTGAAATGGTTCAACCAAATATCTTAAAATTTGGCACACATATGTATAGGCATATGGACAAAACAAGGTAACGTTTTCAACCTTGACCTTGACTGATGACGTCATCTAGGCGCCATTTTGTGAAATTTTCTGAAAATCATCTCATGATCATATCTTCATAACCAAAAGGTATTTCTCATTCATATTTATCATGATCAAGGTCAATATCAGTCCAGTCAATTTCAGGTCAAAAAACGCGCGCGTGCGCGTACGTCCGCGCGTCAATGCGCGCGCAAAATTTTTAAATGCTCAAAATCGTCTCAAATTTATTTTGCATGCGTTTCAGGTCATTTTAAGCATTTTATAAAAAATCGCGCGTACGAGCATGCGCGCGCGTTTTCGCGCGTAACACCATTAAAATACATAGAATCGCCATTTTTTTTTCTTTCATGATATTTCTCATATTTTTTTAAGGAATTTGATTCCATGTTTATCTCTTTATGACCTTTACTAACAAGATGAGCGTAAATTCAAGATAAATGTCAGTGCGCGCGAGGTCTTTTAATACATAGCATATATGGGCAAAAACATGCCTATACAAAATCCGTTATAGCTCTTTGGAATGCACCAGGATCCTCAATTTGTTTTCATATTTAGATAGAGTATGAGTCGGAAATATGATTCCATGTCTCATTTGGCCATTAAGTGTATCGTGACATCATCACAATGGCCTTGAAACTCAAAATACGAATTTGCATATTATGACGTCAGCACATTTATGTAAAATTGATTGTATCTCTGTAAATATTGATCAATTTTCTTCAAAATTTCGATATGTTGTAGCTAAGACAATTCTCTACAAGCGCAGTAATAACCATTTTTCATTTTGATGACGTCATCATAGTGAACATTTTGATTAAAGGCCTCATGTCAAAAACTTCATAATTTGCGTGTTATGATAATAGAAGGTGAATTTAGTTCACGTTATGAATCTACATGATATTGTTTTTTAAGAATTTGTAAGCAGTATGTCGCTTATTTTTGCTCTATTTTGTCTCAAATTTTAGTTGACCAGCCCACCTATACTTGTTCCAAACAAGTATTATATGTCTAGTTATTATTATTATTTATTATACCATAAAATCTGAGCATCCAAATGAATATAATCCTGTTTCACAATATCATTTATATATGACCAGGCTTTCATAATTTCTAAATAAAGCCTTGGCAATTTGCCGATAAAATATTTTTATGCCTCCGCCACCGAAGGTGGTGCCGGAGGCATCATGTTTTCGGGTTGTCCGTCCGTACGTCCGTCCGTACGTCCGTACGTCCGTCCGTACGTCCGTCCGTACGTCCCGTTTGACCGTTATCACAATATCTCAAGAACCATTTAAGATTTAAACTTAAGACTCGGGAATAGTATTTATCACCATAGGAAGACGATCTGATTAGATTTTGGAGTACGTAGGTCAAAGGTCACAGGTCACAGAGGTCAACTTATGAAATTCCTTGTATTGAGTTTGTTAGCGCGATATCTCAAGAACCATTTGAGATTTAAACTTCAAACTTAAGGATAGTATGTATCACCATAGGAAGACGATCTGATTAGATTTTGGAGCACGTATGTCAAAGGTCAAGGGTCACAGAGGTCAACTTATGAAATTCCATACATTGAGATTGTTATCATGATATCTCAAGAACCACTGGAGATTTAAACTTCAAACTTAGTGATAGTGTGTATCACTATAGGAAAACAATCTGATTACATTTTGGAGCACGTAGGTCAAAGGTCAAGGGTCATAGAGGTCAACTTATGAAATTCCATACATTGAGATTGTTATCATGATATCTCAAGAACCACTGGAGATGTAAAAACTTCAAACTTAAGGATAGTATGTATCACCATAGGAAGACGATCTGATTAGATTTTGGAGCACGTAGGTCAAAGGTCAAGGGTCACAGAGGTCAACTTATGAAATTCCATACATTGAGATTGTTATCATAATATCTCAAGAACCACTGGAGATTTAAACTTCAAACTTAATGATAGTGTGTATCACCATAGGAAGACAATCTGATTAGATTTTGGAGCACGTAGGTCAAAGGTCAAAGGCCACAGCGCACATTATGAATGCAAAAACAGCTTGTGATCGCGTTATCTCAAGAACCGATTGATGGATTCATGCCAAAATTAGGTCACGTTTGTTACTTGCAGAGCCAATGAACTGAGTAGATTCTTGGTTCATAAGGTCAAAGGTCATGGGCCCATTATGTATGCAAAAATAGCTTGTGAACGCATTCTCATTAGAACTGACAGATGGATTACTATTTAACTCAGAACATCTTGCAGAGCCAATGAACTGAGTAGATTTTATGGTCATGAGGTCAAAGATCAAAGGGTCATATATGTATATGAGAAATTGCTTGTAATCACAATATTCTGAGAACCTGTCAATGGATTACCATTGAACGTGAATTCAATTTTTTTTTTCTGTTTTGGTTTGTAAAATTGCTCTATAACGGAGGCATCATTTTCGACTGCGCGCAGTCGAATTCCATCTAGTTCTATCATGTTTCGATAGTACAATTCAAAAGTAAATTGTTGAGACCTCCTAATGGTTGGAAATATAACATTGCAAAGTCTTTCCAATAACTTTCTGTGTCATCAACTATTCTTGCAAGCCTATTTCAACCTGAAACTATGTATTAACTTGTTAAAATCAATCATTCTTATTCCATCATCAGTATAATCTCTAACTATCATTTTTCTTTTCACTTTGTCAACTTTTGAATTCCTTCCAAAATTGTATTAAATCTTTTCTATTTTTGTTTACAATATAAATTTGGTACTGAGCAAAACATAATCAGATGAACTATTTGACTAATAAGCAATGTCTTAATTATGAGAACTCTTTCTATAATTGTAAGTTTTCTCTTCCGCCAATTGTCTACTATTCTCTGTATCTTTTCTAATTTCATTTCCCAATTTAATTTCACCACTAAATCTAGGTCAGTGTCTATATAAACTCCTAAGTATTTGATACAGCCATCTTTCCAAAGAAGGCCAAACGCTTGAAAGTTTCATTTATGCTGAGTAGGGCCCACCCATTTCAAAATTGTTTTATCTTTATTGAGCACTGGGCCAGCAATGCTTCCAAATCTGCCTAATTCTTCCAAAATATATTTCACAGATGATTCTTCTCTGAAAAATATAGAAGTGTCATGTGCATATTGCACCTCTTTTAGTTATTATACTTTTTTTTTAAATAAATACTTATATGAAGTACAAGGATAACATAAATTCTAGTACCTGCACATGCATTTCTCCAGTATTTTCATAATGTTTCTCAAATGTATTTCCCACTAAAAATATTATGTGACATTGGGCTTATCAAGGTAATGATCAATTTAATATTTCAAGAACATTAATCTTGTAATGAAGCTTGTAAATAGTAAGTCACAAATGTGAATATTATTCAGATGATTTAAATTCCAAATTAGGACATATTATGAAGTTTTATACACTAACTCAAGGAACCTCAGTAGACCATCTACCGGTAATGTGAATGATGGATATATTGATACTCTTGAATTTTCATTCTCTAGCTTCCTCTGAAACATGGAGTCACAAATTATTCAATAAAAAAGGTTATACTTTTATCCAATCCAAATGTATGTTTTGAAGGGGTGGTGGTGTCGCTATGTTAAATTCAGATTCACCTAACATTACTGTATAGAGATGGCATTAAACTCATTCAGATGATTTAGAATATCTTTTTATTGAAATCATCAATTATTGACCGGCGCGATTTTCCAATTTTCGGGAGCCAAAAAGAAGAAAAACAATTATTGCTCTTCTTACCCCCCCCCCCCCCCCCCCCCCCCCCCCCTCCACTGCTTATTCACCGGCTGGCTTTTTCGCCGCTAAATATTCTCTCATGATTTGGGTCCCCTCTTTGGCCCCCTCCCCTGCTGCTGGCTGGATCCGCCCCTGGATACATTTATATGTTGATTTGATTAGATTGTATCTTTATGAAAAATTAAATAAATAAATGCATGAACAAACTAACGAATGATACATGTATACCTGTTATCAGTCATGAATTTCAATTTTGCTTTATCGCTTTTTTGAATTTGAAAAAGTTTGTTACCAAGATCATAGAGCAACAGAATTCAGGGTTATTATCACTGATGCATATATATACACACTGTTACTTGTACAATGTATCGCATCTTTGAGATGCTTTTAGCAAAAGTTTATTGGAAGATGTTAATATCATTTGCATACGTGACATGAATTTCTTTAGCTTTGTCAAAGTAATTTTCGATAGTTGGTGTAGCATGTAGACATATTGATCAATAAATTACACATCTGTACTGAAATATTATACGAATATGTACTTCTTGTGATCCTGTATTGTGTATGATATGTTAAATATTTGATATATTTTGATTATTCTCAAAACACATATTCATTTCCAGAGGAGCAGGCAGATACTTGGTCACTATTAAGGCAGAGGCGGCACAAGGTGACTGTCAAGATGAAGAAAGAACTGCTTACATGTGTACTTCACTGATTGGGACAAGAGGCTTTGATTATCCTTTGACAATGTGGTAGATCAAGATGATCCAGTATACCACTAGCAGCCAATCTATGAGGTATGTAGTATGTACATGTATATGTAGATAGATTTTAATTACTAGGAAACTTTGGACTTTAGAAAAGATGAGGGAATTTCAGACTCCTGCCCCATCATCTTAACCATTTTATTTTGTATTGATGGTCTATTACGTGCTGGATGTACTCCAGCTCTTCAATGAATACCTATGTAAAAATGTATGCCTCCGGAACATAATGTACTAGTATGCTCATGACCATTTTTAATTTGTTTTAAACTTATACATGTTTACTTTGCAATGAGCTATTACATTTACCTGTTTTGTATTATTGTTTCTCAATAGTCTTAATACAGTTAGTCATAACAGGGGAATGAAATGATTTTTTAAGGAGGCAGTTAACAAAGACATATGATTTTATATAATTAGAGTGATGGGAGATGGCCATTATTTTACCATGCATCCTCTTTTTTAAGAAGCCTTTTTGATAGCTACATTATATTTTCTCAATTGGCATGTAATTTTTGAAAGCAAAGCAGATTCAATAAAGAGATAGCTATGTGTACTATCTTTGTTACTAAATTTTGTTTTTTTGTTAGATGAACAATCAATACTTTAAATAAATCAGTGCCCAAGTCTATTTATTCAAAAAAACCTACAATCAACGTATTACTGTATGTTCAAAATCTAAAGATTTCTGTGACCCAGTTCATTTGCAAACTTTTAAAAAATTGGTTACTTGTTGGTAGCAAAATAGTATGCTATCAGTATTGTAAGAGATCCATTGTACACCTACTGTAATATGATATCCAAGATAAAGATAAACTCCAGTAGTGGTAAAAAAAAGAAAATTGATTCTCACAGAATCAAACGAAACTTACACTGAATGTTCAAGATTACAAGTAAATGACATGTGCCAAACAATTTTGGAAGAAAATGTATACTGGCTGAGTAATGAGCATAGAAAGACAAGGAATCAAGGTAGTACCAACCCCGACACCATGCGTGTTGTCCCATACATAGCTTTCGGTGTATGTGCTTGTTACTTTACCAAGACTCGGTCAAATTTATTATGATTTTGATGACTCCAGAACCTTGCAGTGCACACCAATACTTACATGCTACATGATCAACTGTTTCTGATCCTTTCCACACCTTTTCTTTCACAATGCAATCGCATTACCAGTACTAAAGTTTATCTTTTAAGTTTGGAATAAATTGTGCACATACTTAGCATAAGTCTTGCGCATAATTGCGAATTTGCAATTGATCGCAACTGAACTTTCTAGCAATGCCCTAATAGTAAGAGAGAGAGAGAGAGATAGAGGGAAGAATAAAAGCTAGATCTAGTTAATTTTATTTATTTCTTAAAACTTTAATCCTAACAAAATCCTAGGAAATTTAGGAGACTAGTGGGCGTTGCAACAAAGTTGAGTTGCAATCAATTGCAAATATCAGTTGCAAATTTCGCAACTGTCTTGAATCGCCCTATTAGTCTATTACTACATTTTGTAGTAATATGTATTTTGTAAAAATATGGCAATGTAACATACTGAATATAAAACATCATTTAGTGTTGCGAATTATTTTTTTCCTTGTTCATATTGTTGTCTTTTGATGTTATGCATTAACAGGTAAAGGGTTACTTAAGAAATAACCATAAAATGTCACTCATGTAGTAACCAATTCTTGTGCTTTTTCAGTTTATTCAAACTGCAGTGTAAATTTTGGACAGCCTTACAAAAATGTTTAATATACCTTTCCAAACATCTCTTTGTAAAAACAATTACAAGGAATATATAACATTTAAAAGTGAATTGCATAACCATAGCATGGTTTAGATGTATTCTGCTAGTTTGAAACATGTGTTGGAAACACCCTTCCTAGATAAAGATAATTGAAACAAAAAATTATTTTCACATTTTATCTGTTAACGTTATATCATGAAGGGGGAAAAGGTAATTCAGACGAACTTTGTAGACATTTTAATGAATCCTACACAAAGAAACCTAACTGTTGTCATTGTTCATACTGATCTTGAGACCAGAAATCAAATGAAAGCTCTGTTCTTTTTTCTCAAACCAACAGATTCCATATGGGATCCCATCAAGTACAAGGTGATGCTGCTTGACACATGCACTGAGAGGGACCTGGCAGAGGCTAACGGCATGGTTCTTGGTTTTTCTGAAATGATGATGACCAAGTACACCTGTAGGAGGGTCTAGAGAAAGACAACCACGTGTAAACAAACATGAAATGAGAAGGTCTGCAGAAATTTAATTCAGAAGTTACAAGGGGAATTGAACCAAACGATGGAGTATCTAGCAGAACAGACACTCTCCTTGTGAAGAAGCCCACATTACAACAAAGATGCCGATTTACAGAAAAACGTCAAGTACCCTGCAAAAGAAATATGAACTTGAATAAATATTTTTTTCTTTCCTATCATAACGACATAGTTATATCAGGAGTGACAATTACCAGCGGGACAATCACCCCCTCAGAAAATTACCCCCAAGGACAATACCCCCCCCCCCCCCCCTGAGGACAATGACCCCCAAGGATACCCCAAAATAAAAGTTTTAAAATCTGTCTTTATAAAAACCAACTTCTTATCAGGGTGGATCCGGGTGGTTATTTTCCTGGGGGGTGGTTGTCTTGATACGGCTTGGCCAAAGCCAGTGGGTAATAATGAGGCACTTTGCTATATATTTAAATGGATGTACTTAATATTGCATATTTTCTACTTCTCATTTGTTACTACAGTTTTTGGGGCAATTTTTGTAACTGCTACTGCAAACCAATTTCCCTCTTGTTGGAATCATGTACTTGTTCTATTAAAGGGATCGTTTAACAATGTTAAATCTGAGATACACGGCCCTACGTGTTATCAGTGTCTGTGATATGGTGTTAAATTGAAGTCCTAAAAAAATTGCGCTTCAAAATAATCAAGAAGTGCCTCAAAGAATTAAAAATCTTTGAGTGATCGGTTTTACCATACTCTTTTCCCCCAATAGATTGTAGTGTTATGAAAACAGTTTAGCAAACGGTTTTCAATATTTGTAATTCCAATCATAAATATCTTGATAATCAGACAGGCGATCGGCTTGTAAAAGTCCTGGGGTTCCTGACTGACCTAAAGGTCTATAATTATCATTGCAGCATGAGCTAGATCCAGAATTTTGTTTCAGAATCTGAGACAAAGTTACCGGATCCCTTTAAATATTGTATGGTATTGTAGCTACACAAAGTTTTAAGTATAACTTTAATGTAGTGTGTAAAAGTAGTAAAAACTACAGATTTTACAAAAGCCAGTGCTATATAGAGTGCAGATGGATGCATAATATTTAGCTCATTTGAGTTAAAGCAATTATGTAGCTACATGTATGCATCCTTAAAATTAGCAATTGGCAATGAAAGTTGCTAGTTGGAGATGTTGGCTTATGCTCACATTCAATTAACATTGTCCTAACAGGTGTGTCTTTTAAGGGTAGTATATTTATGTACATGCATGTGTGTGCATAACCTGATACACTTTAACCAAGTTTTTTTCTTCAACCATAAATATCCTAAAATCATATAGAGTGATTTTGAGGTATTTTCCCATTACATGCAAATCCAAATTCTGGGGAATGTGTTCAACTTTTTTAGTATTATCAACAACTTGGTAACTAAGGGAATCCTATCATTGACTCCTTCTAATCAATACTCTATGTGTAATATCTTTTGGCAATGCTAGCAACCTATATTTCATTGTTCATTGCTGTTTACTTTCTTTTCGTTGTTTTGTGTAGATTTTCCCATTACCGGTAATTGAATGAACAAAATAAGCCTTAATAAAGCAATACAATTTCCAAATTTAACATTTTTTAGAGGACAATCACCCTCCTTGATTTTTGTAAGCAACCTTATTTAATTCTTGATTTAATATATTTTTCTGCCACCTCTTTGTGATGCTTGTGTGTATATCATTGAGGATAGTATAGCAGTATAATGCAGTATAGTTTCAACCATATACCTTAACTAGCTGTGGTTTGAACATGATAGAAGTATACATGGTGTCACCCTTATGTTCTTATGTAGTGTTTTACAGGTTATGGTGTGCTTAAAAGGTTCTCTTTCATCAGTCTGAATACAATATCACTAATCATAGATATACAAAGTGTTAACAAATAACCTTGGGCATTGCAACATGAAACCATCTCATCGTATGTACATATACATGTAAATACATATGATTATATGGTTAACTTTCATATAATTATGCTTTATCCAGTACATGTATTTGCTCATTTAGTTTCTCTCAGTTGAAGGATTGAGCATTCAACCATACTATTTCTGTTACATTTGCATGTACACAAGAACCAAATAAGATCCCTTATACAAACATGAAGTATCTTATAGCTCATGCACAATTTGGTAACCCCTTGCCCAACCAGTTTTTCCGCTTTCTCTAATATTGCGTTGAGAGATAGCAAGATGATCACCATTGTACAAGTTCCTCGAAGTTATCCCCTCCAAAAGTTTAATACTGTACTAAACATATGAGAGGTGACAATTATAAGTCCCTGGTCTTCATCTAAATTCCTTGATGGTTTCCTTTTTTTCGGTAACCCACTAGTTAAAATCTAGGTAAGTTGTTTGTATTCAAATGTGATCAAGCGCCCACTTCATGCTTATTATTTACTTTGCCTGGCCTTATTACCTGATGTGCTATGTTTCAGGTGATGCCCCATCCATACTTTGGGGTAATACCTGACTGCAGTTATGCCTTTTAAAGTTTAAATGTGTAACAAATGATTGCATGTAAAGTTTTAAAGATGTTTACAGTATAGCTTCTGTATTAGGCTATATATATATATATGACCTGTGTATTATATTGTTAAATGTATTATTTTGATGAGAAATTCTATTTTTATTTTAGGATAATACTGCAATATATATCATTCAAAGTATGCAATCAGTTTATTATATGTAGGTTATGCTGAAATATAATAGCCTATTGAAGAAAGATTGCCATGTAGTTAATATGATTTCAGGAGCACGATGGTCAGTTTGCAGTGATTTGACATTTGCTCTAGGCTTTTTTTTTAATGAAAAATTTTGGGTTAGGGTTCAGGTTTGATTTTTATTTAGTTAAAATTTAGGGTTAGAAATGGTATGGGTCCAGGGTTGAAGTTAGGATTTCAGTTAGTGTAGAAAACTATTGTTGAGCAATTTTGGTATGAGCATGTGTCGTACAACCCAATTTGTTCTCAGATTTTGTAGGATATAATCATGGATTGCCCAAACAAAGTCTGTTTTATTTGTGCTTTATTTTATTGTTTAGACGTGTTTAGTTTGCACGTTTGTTTCCCTTACTGTGTGTATAAGTGAGTTTGAGGCACTGTATGTTGTAATGAGGGCTTTCAGTGATGTAGCATAGCAAGAGCGTGAGTTTGAGTGCACTGGAGCGAATTGGAGCGGGCGGTAGGGTGTCGTAGCATCTTCTTTTCACATTCCCTTCCCCCTTTTCCTCTGTTTATTCTTGTCCTTTTCTTTTTCTTTTCAATATTTGATTAAGTCTCTCTTCTACGCCGGAGAGGGGAGGTGGGGGGGGGGGGGGAGGGGGATGATGATGTGTGTTGGATATGTGTTAAGGGGGCAATGCAGGTATATCTTTGTCCAGGAGCGGATGCAGCCGCCGGAGAGGATGGGGGTCCAATTCGTGAGAAATTATTTAGAGGCGAATTAGTGTGGGGGGGGGGGGGGTTAAATTATGGCTAAGGTAAAATTGTGGTTACACATTGTGTTTTTTCCTTTTTTTTCAGGGGTGAGGGACGGTGCCCCCCCCCCCCCCCCCCCCCATGGCTTCCACCCTGGATCCGCCACTGCCTGTGTCAAATGTCAACTGAAAGCATATTTCATAAAAAGTTGCATTTAGTGTGAAATAGATTGGATAAAGAGGTCAATCTTCATCTATTATTGTTCGCCTATTGTTCCACTTTTGGAAAGCTGGATTTATTGGTCATCCAAAAAGAGCTGATTGGTTGAAAGTAAGCCTAGTTGTAACCCCGATTGTAACCACAACCCTTGTCCTTACCCTAACCCAAATCCTGGTCCTAACTCTCATCCAACCCTAGTCCTAAATCTAACCCTAGTCCAAACCCTAACCCTAGCCCTAACCCTAGTCCTGACACCGACCCTAATTCATAATTATGGATGGTTGATTATTCTGCAGTGATGTCCCAATAGTGGGTTTACGTGGTTTTCTAAATAAAACGCCCCTCCTCCTATACGTCCACTTCAAGCATATTAGTGGGTATGTCTGTTGTTCAAAGATTGGGGTTTGTTTGTTTGTTTATTTATTTCATTTTAGTACGGTGACATACTTCATCCAATGGCTGTTCTTCGGCATGACCGTGCATATAAAAAGCAATCACAATTTTACAAAGAAACATACATTATATATTAACATGATTTCCATACTGAGTTAAATAAAACATACACATAAATATACAAATAGGTTGGAAGGCGAGAAATCCAAACAAGCCCTAATTTAGAAAAAGAATACGAACAGATTATATTTAAAAAAATAGAACAAAAACAAATCACTTGTTTTTGTTTGCTATTAAAAGTCAAACATGATATTACAAATATTATAAACTGCTTATAGTGGTACGGTTACTTGTATAGGTTAAGTTCAAAGTTTGAACAGGGTTATGATTATTTTATTCATAATTTGGTTTATACCGTCTGGTTTAGGATCGGGGCCTATGAATAAGCTGGAATTGGTGGGGGTTAGGGCTGAATAGGCGATTCGTGGCTAAGTTTAGGGTGTTAGCGTATAAAAGTTATGTTATAAGAGTTAGGGATAGGTTTGGGGTCAAAATTATGGATTAGGTTTATTTTTAGTTTCAATGAGATAGTTTTGGTAAAAGATTCATGAAAACATTTTGATATTGGCTAAAGAAAAGGTAACAAAGAAGACGACGACCAAATTCTAAAACAAGAATGAACAATGATGATTGGACAAATGGAAAAGAATTACGTTGAATTATTTGCAGATTTGACACCATGCACCACATATAGGCATGAAACAATCTTTCAAATGAATTAATTTTCAAATGAATTAAATAGACAAGTTTTAATCCTCTCCTGTTCATGGCGACAAAAAGAAAAAACGGAAAAGTACAAATTACGGCAGCCATGCAGGTGTATGAATGAAATCATAAATACGCATGCAGTTTTAGATAAAGATAGATTGCTATTACTCATTATTAATAATGATGTGCGACAATTTCCTAAATATCTATCTGCAAAACTAAATTATCTCACCTACTGTCAATTAAAAAGGCAAATTTTAAGAAAAGTAAGGGGTCTTGCTCAGTTTCTTCGGATATTTTATTTTCAACTGTACAGCGACAGAATTACGAGACTCTGCACCGCTGCCCAAAGTGGAAAAAGCCCTCTACGACTCTTTTGCAACTAAAGCAAATAAAGAAATTAAACTATGATCAGTAGCTTATAGTCTTCTTTTTCAGGATTGTTTACCATGTAAGCATTATCTGAACTTTTCATTACGAAGCGTTACGAAAAGTCAGACTTTAGCAACATCGGCAGCAATGTACCATATCAAACGTTGACTACCAAGTCATCATAGATACATTGTACAATTTTATTGTGCATGTTTATTGTCTTAGCTTAATGAAGAAGAAGAAGACGACGAAGAAGGGGAAAAAAGAAAGAACCACAAGAAGAAAGAAAGACAGAAAGCAAGAAAAAAAAATGCTATGTTGATATTTTTTAAATAGCTGCATTTCACAAATTTCTGGAACATTTCTTGGACGACTACGGTGATTATAATTTGTTCATCAATGCCAATCAAACTTGCGTTAATACGCGACTAATATGATATCTTTCTCATCCAAAAATGAAAAAGTCGAGATTCTTTATGTTGACTACCGTCTCGGGAGACGGAGAGAGAGAGAGAGAGAGAGAGAGACAGAGAGACAGACAGAAACGGGGAGGGGGCGATGATGATAACGATGGTGATGGTATAATGGTGATTCTTAAATTTTCGTTGATATTGGTCCGGGGTAATTGGTACTGCAGTAAATTAAGTCGTAACGAATATACCCCCCCCCCCCCCCCCCTCCGGGAACGGAGGTATCGCATGCGTGTTCCCAAATATCCGGCTCGATCGTACGTAACAAAGAAAAAGATCTGCCCGTATTGACTTTACACACTGGACTTTTGCTGAAAGAGGGGGGAGGGGGGGGGGGGGTGCTGAAAAGGCTCGTATAACAAAGAAAAAAGATCTACCCGTATTGAATTTACACACCGGACTTTTCTGAAAGGGGGGGGGGGGTGCTGGGAACACAAATATGCGGTACCCTAAATAACACTGAGGAGAGGGGCCGGGCGAAAAATAATGAGATTGAATGCGCACTTGGGGATAAGTTACAACCACACCCCTACTTAGCAGCCGGGTCGCATTTTGTAACCATGAACTATTCAAGCCTATATAAGGGTTAGGATAAGTAATCTTACCGTATCCTGATTCATGAAACGTTTCTTGGCAGAAGATTGCATGCTCATTACACTCTACTCTGTCCGTTTTGATGGGATCAGGAGTGATACTTCCGAGTTAGAGCAACTACATGTGATATACACTGCCGCTAAGCCAAATTAAAGCTAGTGCACACACCCTTACGCATGAAACACAAATATGCCCTGTTGAATTACGTGGCCAGGTTTGTTTGCCTCTGTAAGTACAGTCATGTACTTGCATCGTTATCATCATCATTATAATCATTACCACCACGATCATCATTACCAACATGGTCATCAACATTACCTTCACCATCATAATCACCATCATTATCAACGCTATCGTTATCTATATACTGTAAAATTTGCCATGAATTTGGTTTAGTTGGCCAAAGTTAGCTTTCAGCTTAAATTCGGATAACATATATAGGCCGAAATATGTAAAGCATGTTCCATTGTAAAGCGTTCTTCTTCATGTTGTGGTTCATACTTTGAAGCAGATGATATTGTTTTATTGATATTGCATATTCACAACTATACAGGTCCAGTTTCAAGGTGTCATGTTCTTATAGCAATATTATTGGTCTACCAGGTGGAGCGATACTAGCCCGTATATATTTAAGATGTGAATATGAAAGGGGTTACAAAATATGATGTCACCTCCTATAGGGAGTTATGATGTCTTACATCCACAATGGAAATAACTAAACAAAGCAGGTGAAACTTGCGAGATGTATAGAGATAAATCATGATCTCATGTCATGTGTATTTCTCTGAAGAATGTTCTTCAAAACATAAAGAGAAGATGCATATAAGCCTACTTTTTTTTAATTTATAATTTTATGTCCATGGCCCAGGTGATGGCAAATACTTTATAATAATTTGTTTAAACACCGTTTCTTTGTATCATATTCATACATGTTTAGAAAGAAAAAGGCAATAAGAAAATTAATGAGTGAAATTAAAATGATTGGTGATTTTATTCAATCACATATTCTATCATAAATTTAGTCAACATGAAATTCTGTTTTGAGTCACAAGATCATAAAACTAATATATATATACAAAGTTAACGCCTTCATGGCTACAAACAGTAGAAATTGAAATGCCAAACGTATGTACGTGCCTGTGATGTTGGTTGTCTAGGCTGCACTAACCCGAATATAATAATTCTTCCAAAACTCTAGAAAAAACAGTTCTTACGTATATGCATTCAATTTCCAGGAAGCAGCATTAAATGTTTTACTTAAATGAACCCCAAGGTGCCTGCCTTTCTCTGAAAAAGTGGCGAAAAAATACTGGTGCCCCCCCCCCCGGCCTCTCTCTCTCTCTCTCTCTCTCCTCCCTAACACGAATGCACACTCAAATCAATGGGGGGGGGGGGGGTATTCAACTCAACTATTGAGAAAACAAGATTTAATAATCTAAATTTTAACAATTACACTGTACAACTTCCATTCCTTTGAAACATGTTACACTACGAGTACATTGAACAAATTATTTATACCCTTACCAAGTTTTTAAATTAGTATGTAAAAATTGATTTGTTCCGATTTACATTTCTTGAGAATGTAATATATTAAAGCCAACATATAATTTACCCTTAGTGGACCTTTTATTCTTGAATAACGAAAAACACAAGAAAAAAGAAAGAAAAATCAAATATACAAAGGGGTATGAATAATTCATGTGTTAACTGTATATCTAAAATCGTTAAGAAGGGCAAAACGGGCATTTACATTTATGAGCTTATTTTCATGGCATAATGAAACCGACAAGGAATATTCAAACTTCACAACACATGTTCTGAGGAAAAGTAGAAATATTGAACAAATAAGTTGGTGAAAGTTGAATGAAATGGACAATAATACAAAATAACAAACTTTATTCCAGAAAACACATATGAATGTTAATTTTAAATAAACGGTTGTATACTTGTGATGTGATTTGGACAACCCTTGCATACGCTATTTTATACTATATCAAAAACGAAAACAAAAATACATGTATAATTTCCAACTTTTGAGCATGGTAATTTGTAATCGAGGATGTTTCAGAACTGGCTAGCTATGATATAAATTAAAATGTTCCCTGCAAAAGAACAATTCGTGAAATTCATGATACTGCATGATAATTTGCTCATTTAGATTCATTCATGGAAAGTAATCGTATCCGGACACCGACCCCTGGACATCGACCCCGGATAACCATCCTCTAGGACATCTATCCCCTAGGACAACTACCCCCTAGGGCAACCACCCTCTAGGACGACTACCCCCGGAAAACTACTCCTCCCCCCAGGCAACTACCCCCTAGGATAGTTGTCAGGAGGGTAGTTGTCCTAGAGGGTGGTTATCCGGGTGTGGGTGTCCAGGGGGTAGGGCACTGGGGGAATGGTTGTTCAGGGGGTAGGTGTCCTAGAACCGGAAGCAATACCAACTTCTGCACATTGCAACTGCAAAACATTGAAGAGAAAAATACATTACAGGATGATAAGAGAAATAAAATTGCCTTGGCAATACTTTTTTTTGTGTCTACTAATTGTCGCTGTTTTGCCAGTTAGAGTGAACGATGCAAAGAAGAGTAAATAATCAATCAAGAGTAATTAATCAACGTTTCTTATATCTCCTAGTCCTCCAAGTTATTTAAGCCATAACAACAACAAGATTGGATATATACATGTACATTTGAATTTCATCACATTTTGAAAAACCATTCATAGCATATGTAGACAAATATCTAATTTAACTCGATGTACATACATCTTAGTAGGTTCACATAGAAAATATATATTCAAATCGTAAATCCTTATCCATTCACATCAATCTGAAAATTATCTAACACTATCATTTTGAAGTATATATAAATATAGTTTTTAAATTTTATTTTATTTCAAATGAAATTAATTTTCTGTATTCTATATTTTTCTGTATGAAATGTAAACAGTTGATGATATCACATTATAGAAATTAACATGCATTACAAAGACATCAATTAATGGGAATTAATATCCTTGTAGGGCCTATTTCAGTTGATTTACTTTTCGGAAACTGGCAACTTTTTAAAATTCAACACATTTTGATAGTGTATTGTTACATTTCCTCATCAATTTATGCAGAATCATGCTCAGTAAATCAATGTGGTTGGAGTGAAGAGAACAAAATTGCACTTACTTTTACACGCTTAATCTTGGAGCTAAGCATCAGATAGTTATAGACAGAGAAATGATAATGATTTCCATCTCGATTTTATGAATAGTAAATTTGAACTGAAACAGTGTTTCTTGATCCCTCTCACTGTGTAATTTTTTATGAAAATAGACACGTACTGTAATATTGGCAATTACAGAGCATGGTTTCAGAGCTATCAAGCCACAATAATGGTGGGACTATTCGTTTTGAACACTTTTACATTTACATATTTGGTAACATTCACTAGGAAATATGTTACACAATGTGGTTACTTTGTACCTTCACGTACATGTTATTTCAACATCAGACATTCCTGTAACATGTGAATGAAATATTAATGATGATATATGTCAGTTAACAATTTCATTGATAGCTGAAAATCCCCATCCCATCCCTTCATATTAGTACCCCTCCCCCATCTCTCTCTTTCTCTTTCTACTCCTTGTGATTCATTTAAATAGTTTTTTATTTGGGCTGGAAGCATATGAAGCTGTGCTTAGGCTGTAGCCCTTCTGTGTCATCACATCTTAAAGTAGACATGCAATGATAATTACAATTATGGCCAATAATTCATCACTAGAAACCAGGAAGTTCAAATGTGAATCAGACAAAATAAAGTAACACAAATAAAAGTAACTCTCAGGATATAGGATATACGAGCACTACGCAAGAAAATTAAGCATGTGTTGATGATGTTGCATCAGGAAACAACCATGCTTAAGCAGACAGAGTCCTAAAGTCCTATGCGGTGGTCCTGTGTTGTGGTCGAGTGGATACGTCACCGGACTGTTGATCACAAGGTCTGCGGTTCGAGTCCCGCCGCGGCACTAATGTCCTTTGGCAAGACATTGATCTACATTTGCCACACTCAACCCAGGTGAGGTAAATGGGTACCTGGCAGGATTATTCCTGATAACGGCTGCCGAAGCTAAAGGGTAATCATTTCCAAAGCTCTTTGGAAGCGCATAGAGGTGTTATTTCATAACGTATCATGCGCTACACAAGAACTGAATATCATTATTATTATTATTACGATTGAAATCAGCCCAATCTCCAATTGAAAAGCCTGTCGAACACTACAATGGAGGGTGTTGACTCTCGGTTGAAACGCTGCACATATGTTGAAGTCTGCACAGTGAAATAAGAAAACGATAGCATGGATGGTGAAATACAATCACGCAAACAAATCAAATGGATTCTATTGGGGTTCTGCAAAAGGTCTCGAATAAGAAAACAAATTAAATGAATTCTATACACATAACAATTAAATAGGAGGGATCTCTATTTCAAATTCATGTATGCTACAAAGCCTTTATTTTAGGAATGAATGTATCTAATCAAGTACAACAACTGATCAATATCGAACATGTCATTATATCAAATCCCTAGATATAACTCTTCGAATACATGTATGGAGAATATGACTGGATATTCTATTCTCAATATATATTTCATGGGTATACTCCTAAAAACGTCGGAAAGGTTTTCTTACGCTGTAACCCCATTTATGTATAGTCTAAGAAGAGATCATGACAAAAGCATATATAGTGAGGCTTTGACACTTATCAGTTTAAAAAAAAAATTACCTTAGAGTTTTCATTGACTCAGTCTTTCAGGAAAGTTCAGCTATGGCATGATTGACATGAGCACTTTGGAGGAATACATGAATAGTGCCACTTGTTGTAGTCCTTTTTCTGTAAGTAAGATTTAATTGAAACAGTACATTACATGTGCATAGTTATAGTTTAATAGAATCATGATTATAGTGTAGCTAGTCATCTTCCTGACTATGACAACGTTTACGAGTGAACGTAAAGTAGGTACATAACAATTCCAGTACTGTTTTATCAGAGTCAGCATTACAATACATGTAAAAACAAATATTGAAATCATGAAAATATGAAAGTGTGTACTTGCAAAGAGGCCAGTTCAATGCATTAGAGAATCTATAAATGTTAATCATAATGAAAAGGTGTATTTAAAAGAGAAGGAAGATTTACTACAAACACTGATGAACTTGATAGCAGAGAAATGACAGACAAAACTCAGTGGAAGTTTGAGGAAAATCCTATACAAAATAAATGTATGAATGCTTTAAGTCTCAATTGACCAAACGATAGCATAGCAACACAGGCAATTTCAATGGCCTTGAGCATCAACTTTTGAAATGTGCATTCATTACAAAGTTGTATTGTGAACATGATTTCTTTGAGATGTACAATAGGGTATTAAAAGCTTGTGAATGGAGTAAACAAATGACTTTATTTTAGTGACATTCCGTATGATATTTCCTGAATAAGACTACAACCATAGCTGTTAATATAAACGTAGCTCTATGAGATAAAAAGTGACAAGTTACATTTGATATTAGATATCTATTTGGCTTCCTACATCATTAATCTTAAAATGACTTAAATGTATTCACTTTCTGTTTCTGCTATGGCCCTCTCTTGCTCCCTATTAGTCTGCAAGCACAGACCCTATATTTAACACTTCATTACAATAATTACATTATGACTTGAGTGAAGCCTAAATCTGTTCTTACTGCTATAAGTACATAGCCTGGATTGCATTTCCTTTTTTTTATTTTTTAGCTCAGTTCCTCTCGTCCACACTTTATTTCATTAACGTAATTTGCTCTTATATATTTTTGGGGTAACATATCCCCAATATGTGTATAATGCATATGTTGCATATTAATGACTGAAGAAAGCAATGTTTTCATTTCAATTAAAAAGACCTAAACATATATTGTAGGTCTATGGGCTAGCTGAAATATAAAGGAGCAAGAAGCAACAAAAAAACAGGGGTGGGGGGAGGGGGGAATTTGACTAAAACTCGTGATATTTCACAAGAAAACTTTATGAAAACAGGTATGTACATTTAATGAACATACTTTTGCTTTGAATAATCTCCAGGGAAAGGACTTCGGCAAATGTAAAAGTGTAAATAAAATAAAACATAGCATTATTACATGTACCTGCAACTGCTACTTTGGGCGAACACCGATTCCTGAAATATAAGCCCTGAAATATTGTACGGTTGAAGGGAAATTCCATTTCAGCTGTATACGTCTGTCATATGGCTCCAAAGAAGACTGTAGTTAGGGTTATACAAAAGAAAAATATCGAAATAGATACAATCAGTAAAAACATGTAAAATAATTAAAATTCAAAGGAATTTAATTAAGCATGCTTAGTCTACAATACATTTACAAGTTTCAAGATTCAGGTTTTATTTTCCATAATACATTTGTAATACAGAAATTTGTCTCCCATTGATGTTACATACAATTTAACATACATGTAGGCACAAACATGATTTTGTATGCTGAGAGCCAAAGGGGTTAACTTAATGTTGAACAAGAATGAGTGAACACCATTCCATCTTTCAGCAGACAGTACAAAAAAAAAAAATTCATTCTGAGTCACATCATAAATGCATTCATACATAAATAGGAAACTGATGTAAATGACAATACCGCAACCTCTTCCGATCATAAAGAGAAAGACATAATAGGAGCAAATTGAGAGAGAAAAAAAGAGGGATGAGTGCTAGACAGAGAGAGAGAGAGAGAGAGAAGGAAGGTAAAAATCTAATCAGGAGCTGCAAAGACGTGTAGATAATCATACTCTACTCTTAAGGACCGCTAGATGAACCTCCATAGTAATATACTATACAAAAAAAAACTGCAGATCACAGCTATCCAGTATACAGTGTAGGGTAGGCCCACTACCATGGTACATTTATAATTACTCTCAACATGAACTTCACCAGAATCTTGGACCTGATTTATTTACATGTAAGTTTAAAAGCATAAATAAGAAGTAAGCACAAATTATTTGCATCAGAAATTCCTTGGAGCACTCTCTTTTGGTTCTAGTACTATGTATTTCAAATAATATATATTCATGACATTTCAGAGATTGCTAATGAAATAGCAATTTGAAATGTATCAGTGATGATTATCGGTGATGCCATGCATCATGCTTTCTTTGTAACATCTAAAATATGACACATATACATGTAGCAAAAAAAATCCTAACTTGCAGATTAGATCCCCGTACGATTCATAAAGAGTACTCAGAAGATACGAAGACGGCACTACCGGCGAAATGGATGAATGAGTGCTGTTTAAGATGTTGCCAATCAACATCTTGTTGCACATTTTTTTGAGATGCCGTGTATAAACAAAAAGATTCATATCATGTTAGTGCCAGCTATGATTATCATTTGACATGGCAATTATATAATAATAAAGTTTTGCCAAACCTTGCTATGGACTGTCCACAAAATTGGTCTCAAAGTCACTATAAAGGTTGTTCTAATCCATCACAGTCATTAACTTTGATCAGAGGAGGGGTGAGGAAAACAAATCATCCCCCCAACCCTCCTTAAAATACTAAAGCCAAGGGATGGCTCTACATATTAAATAATATATGAAACGCAAATGAAATCATGCTGGAGTTAAAGAATAACATTTTATATTGAGTGCTGTGCTTAAGCATAACAGTGACCACAACAAAAAAACGCGCCCTCACCACACACACACACAAATCCAATAACGTTTAAAAGAAAGGCCAATCATTATGTGTAGGAGATTGTATTTGCATAAGGAATATCCTTATCACATAGAGCAACAGAGTGGAAATGGGATCAAAATAGAGAAACATTTTATTTGAAGTAGAAAAATTATGCAAAGAATAACTTTGCACACGGAATTTATAAAAACAAATTATGCTTTAGTTTGCTCTATTTGTATAAATATTGAAAGAAATTTCAAAGTATCATGGCCATGGGCAGATAACTGACCATAGTTAGTTACATCTTGGGTTATTAATGCTATTTGGTGGTTAGGATCCTCAGGGAGAAGGGATTTATAAATAAAATAATAATTATTATTTTAGCTTTTACAGAATCTATAGAACAGAATGGAAATTAAATGGACAAACTGCATCTTTCACTCAAGTGCATGACTGATCAGAAAATATGTGCACATGTACATGTAGGGCCATGCATGTCATTTTAAGAGCAAACATGGATGCTTGAAATTATACCATAGCTCATTCTGTCTACAACATTAAGACACATACTAGGATATTTTCTTTACATTGTTTGTCACAAGATTAGTAAAAAAAAAGCTGTCCAGTTTTTTGTTAGAGGAATATGTGACCGATATATAAAAAAAGGGCGATAACAGAGTTGATAGAAAAGGGCCGATTAGGAAATACAAAAGGAATACACTTTTATAGTATAAACATATATGTACTTAAAAGGGAATTTTGGTACTCTTATACATCTAGCTTAAAAAAACGGCAAATTTGATTTCTAGATCATTCTAGATGCATTTGACTGAAATAAGTTGAGTTCCACAAATTACTTCATGAAATTAACTTCATGAAAGCAGAAATGGATCCATCACCACTTTCAAAACATCACAGCTCTCTTGTACTACTGTTAAATTTTAAACAGGCTTTTCTTCCACATGTTCAGGGTGGTCCACAAACAAATATTCAAACAAGTAAAATTAGAATGTGGAATAAGTATGGTTTGATGTAAAGTCTCTTGTGGCTGGGCTCAAGGGCTTGTTTAAGGGTTCGCAGGTTCCTAGATGTATTAGTACAATATGTGCCATCTAATGAACCATTTCCATGACTACTATTTCGAAAATGATTTTTTGGTTGAGAAGTACTATTAACCTACCGGTAGTGATGATTTTCAAACCTGTACAATCACATTTCGAAACTGTTGCTGTTACATAGTATAACCCTTATAAGTACGTGAGAGTTATTGGCAAAATGGTATTAAAGGAAGGTATTTTGGAGAGACTTTGTTCAGTTCTGCATTCCAACTAATTGAATAACAATTAAATCTCTCATATCTAGCTGCAGATTCTTGGGACTACATGTACAATGTTCATGTAGCTGCATAAATCTAGAGTCAGTATGTAGTGACTGACAATCAAAATGATGCTGAACACTTCCAAATGTAAAGTTATGCGCATTACCGAATCAAAAATCCCAGGTCAACCCCATTACCATATTAATGATTATACATTTGAAGTTACTACGCGATATAAATACCTTGGCATTGTTTTGAATAATAAAATGACCTGGTGAAATCATGTCGATTATGTTGTATCAAAGGCTAACCGAATGTTAAGTTTCATCATCAGTGTAGCAAACAATCTGTCAAGTGACTCTCTGCTGTGTTTGTACAAATGCCTTGTTCTCCATATTATTGAATATGGCCAACCTGCCTGGTTCATACACAGTAGAGAAAATGTTGAAAAAATGAATAGATACAAAGATGAGCTACACGAATTATTCTCAAACAGAGAAAACAGGAAATGGAGTATTCTGAAATCTGTACACCTCCAAACTTTTAAAGTGGTACACGCTTTTTTCCAGGCGACATTATCTTATGACTAGCTTTGTTCTCAAAGTCTTTGTTGGCCTTATAAAATGTGAAGCTGTCCAAAATGCTATCTGCATAACCAAAGATATTCTGACACTGTTTGATTCAAACATTTAAAAGCTTGCACTCAAAGACTCCATGGCTCTGCCATCCACACATTTCCCAGTGTCTAGTATACTCTCAATACTGATTTGAAGACTGTTGTTGTGTTATTATCATTTCTTACTTGACTTTAAAACTAAAAGAACAAATTCTCAGTATACAGATGAGTTAACGTAAATTAGTTAATTATGATGAGCTGTCTCTGTCTCAATTTCGTTTGTTTGCTGTTTTTGTTATCATACCCAGCTGCACAGTGCCATCTTCAGGTAAAATTCCAGGTTAAAGGAAACCAAATCCTTCATACTAAGTTACTTTTATTGTAAAGTTTAAGATATTTGAAAAATATCGGTGAAAATTTGAACAAAATCGGGCAAGGAATAAGGAAGTAAGAGCTTTTTGAAATGACTAGTCACTAGAGGGCGGTATTCAGTTTGATGACATCATCTGTGAACAACTCTCCATGCCTTTTGTACATCAAATTTCATCTTTTTCCTTCTTTCTTGTGATTGAGATAATGTACTCCCCTGAAAGCAAGATATAGAATGCAAAATGATATTCTACTTCACATGTTATGAAGTCGGATCAAGAACACAAATAAATACGAAGAAAACAAAAAAATTGTGAAATTTTATGTACAAAAGGCATGGAGAGTTGTTCACAGATGATGTCATCAAATTGAATTCCGCCCTCTAGTGACTTGTCATTTCAAAAAGCTCTAACTTTCTTATTCCTTGCCCGATTTTGTTCAAATTTTCGCTGATTTTATTCAAATCTTTTAAACTTTACAATAAAAGTAATTTAGTATGAAGGTTTTGGTTTCCTTTAAGTGTCGGATTTGAGTGCATGTATTCACCCTCCCCCCCCCCCCATTTTTCCATGGTGTACACAAAGCGATATTTTCCCTCTTTTTTGTTCAGAGGGGGGGGGGGGGGAAGTTTATTTATGTTTTAATAAATTTTTATCTTATCAATGATTATTGTTGATTAATAGTGATTTATAAATTGTTATGTATACCTCACAATTTTATTGTTACCATTTCTGTAAAGTCACATGGATTGGAAAAGAAGACCTCTGGGACATAGTTATTAAGTTAATCTTTTTCTTTTCCCAACATCCATGTGGCTCTTTTCCAAATGTACTCTTTTGGTATTCAATGATTTTCTTTGTTTTTTCCGAATACAAAATATTAACAAATTTACAGAAACACTTGATTCTAATTTAAAAATCGATGTTTTGAAACAAACTTTTAAATTTGATGATTTCTTTCTTTCGTGCAAGCAGTTAAAATAACATGGCCCCTATTCTACTACAATTATAACATAATGCTGAATTTGATGTACATGTAGTCTGAAGTCTAAGATATCCTTTTGTTCTATATAAAGAGATGTAATTGTTATACAAACCCATTGATTTATTTAGACTATCTTTTGATTTGATGGTACAATTAGTTTGAATTTAGAAAAAAAGATGTCTAGAGTCAGTTTTAACGTTAAACAACGAGTGGTTGACGCCCCCCCCCCCCCCCCTCCCCCAGGGTAAATAAATTTAAAAAGCAAAAAGAGAGGAGAATAGGAGGAACAAGAGGGCTGATGACCTTATTACCATTAATTTAAAAAAAAAAAAAAAAAAAACCCTACCCTCTCTGAAAATTGATCCAAATAGTATATAGGTACATATATGTACCTTACTTCTCTGGAGCAAATTCTGTAAACAAAATAATTAAATGCTACAGTGTCCTAAAGCTTTGGGTACAAGTATGCAGTTTAACTCCATACATACATGTATGCACGTGTTCACACAACCTAATATTAAAGTAGATTCTCACTGGAACTCTTAACAATGTAGCTTTTGAATAATATTATTCATGTTTTGACATTTCAAAGAGAAAGTAATCAGATGCCGTGACTGGGCTGGGTTGCACCTCCCTAACTGCCTAGGTCTAAGTTTACATTGTCCAAAATATATGATGTTCTCATGGTTAATTTCGTAGAGCCATGTCTACATGTTTGTTTCTTTGGCTTGGTGTACAAATGTCAGAAGTAAAAATACGAGTAAAAATGTCAAATAAGGTAAAATGTTCAGTTTTATTTGCTGTGAAAGATCAAACTCTGAAATTGACAAATTCATGACCAACATATCAGAAACATAGTTTTACTGTACAAATTCATAGAATCATGAGACTGCTTGTATACGATAATATTGTTTGAAGGATATTCCAATAGTTTGGTGCAGGATTGATAAACGAGTGGAATTTGAAGGACTTAAACTGTATTTCTCTCACGTTTCTTAATCACAAACATAATGTTATTATATACAGTTACAGTGTGTTATGTTTAAACCCACAAATAGAATAACTTCTGCCATAAAAGGCGAAAGCACATTACAAAATACCTGGCTAAATATGTCTCAACGTTTACTACATGTACATGTAGGCCTACTATCTGACATTCTTCAAGCAAAGCTCTGATATTGTTTGTTAAAATTTTGTAATAAAGTATTGATGAGGGGGGAAGCATATGTGTGTCTTTTTCTTGATGTTTTCTTATACAGTAGGCTTGTTGGTGCACCGTGTTCTTGTCATAATAAGAGGCTCTGCTCAGTCTGCTGGGATCAACATGAAGATGGGTCTGATGTCTGAATTTGTGGAATTTCTTTGCAATCTTTATAACTGATTCCCTGTTTTATCTCATTCAATCTTAATATTCTATGTAATTACTTCCTCAAAACCAAATAAACATTAAAACATCAACCTACTTTAATAGAAAATCGAAAAAAAGGTTAGAAATTCATATACAATGTACATGTATATGCAAACCTGATCACAAAATATAAGTTTCGAATTTCCACATAGTATTATCCTTAGGACATACTTGTACAAAGTACAATACACCACAGTCATTTAGAAAATATACATTATGATATGGAAGAAGGAGATATAATGGACTGGCCCGGTAGCTTGAATCTTGACATTTTGTGTGATACAGTGCTTAGATATTATGACAGCACTAATTTCCCCTCCCCCTACATTTTGTTGTTGTACCTCTAATACCATACTTGTTTAGTTATTACCTCTGACTTTTTAAATCTGAAATTTTACCTCTGACATTTTTACCTGGCACCGTCTCTCCATACATGAAATTATAGTCATCCATTGTCTGAGATTTTTTCACGGGTGGGGAGGGGGGGGGTAATTGTCCACTGGGGTCATTTTCCAGGGGGGGGGGGGGCAGTTTTCCTCTGGGTGGTCGTCCTCGACAGGGGGGGGGGGGGTTGTCAAAGGGGTTAATTGTCCTGATACGGCTTGTAGGGTATCACAGCGGTGCAAATGTATGAGGTAAGTCAGGGTTATCTTATGGATAACCTTGCACTTGTGTCAGAACCCATGTATGTAGTTACACATGTAGGATATGCACTGGAGCTGACAATAACCATAACCCAGAACCATACATACACATGTAATTGAAATGAGCCATGACAACGAGACTAGATATGACTGAGGCTGCAAGTTCCATCTGACCAAGGGCCCATAATAAGTTTCTGGTATGGGTTCCAGGGGCGGATCTAGCTTTTTGCCAAGGGGGGGGGGGGGTGACCCAATGGCGATGCAGAGCATCGTCCACGAGCCATAGAGCGGCAAGGCGATTTTGTTTTTGCTATTTTGAAGTTTTCCTGGCATCTACTAACATCTACTAATACTGTGTGGGTCTGGACATCACATCACATTTTCATTTGGCAGCCCAAGGAGGGAGGGGGGGGGGGGGTAAAGCATGGCTCTTCAAATGCCTCAATTTTCTAAATATGGCATGTAACATCATAACAATCGAGACAGAATGTTATGCCACATGTTGGTGTAGTCCCATACACATCTTTTTGTGTACAGTGATTGTATATTCCACAACGTTTCTTTCACAATGCAAATCACATGACCAGAACTCAGCTTTATTTTTAACTGACAATTTCTGCCATAATCTGGCAAAAACTATAAAAAAATGATATTGACAAATGAAAATCAATGTTAAACTTATAAATATATAAAGGACTAACCGTACATGACAGGTTTTGTGAAGCCGCTGAGCATGATGAGACAGCCAATCACACTTGAAATTGGAACGCCCTGACTATGCCGTATGACGTCGTCTCAGTAGAACATCCGGCAATATGTCAATGCTTTTATGCACCCTGGCCTGATAATACAAACATAAACCAGGGACATGTCCCTGCATAAACAATGGGACATGTATTGATGAACCAATCTCTTGAGATGATTGTGCAATGAGAATAAGGGAGACTAAGATTTTAGACATATCATAGATTCTTGTATTGTTATTGGATTAAAATTGGGATGAAATTTACATCAATCTAGTACAAAATCAATATTCTGCATAAATTTCAAGTCTACATGTATGTGTAACTTTGGCCTTACCCTTCACAACTGACTAAAAAATATCATTTTAAACGAATAGAAAAACTCAGGACCTAATTGGTTGAACAAAATGTTATACTGTACACATGCAGCGATAATCTACTTCAAAATATGCCTTATTGAAATTTGTGAGTCATAACTTCAACTTCTGAATATGCAAAATCAGGGGTAGCGATTTCTTTTCATGACGGGGGGGGGGGGGGGGCGAAATGCGAGGGAGCGTAGTGAGCGAGAGGGGCAAAGGTGACGGAAGTGACTACCCCTTCATGGGTTTTTGAAGATTTGTTGGATTACAAAAATTACATTCCTTAGCAAAACTGTAGTATAAAAACAAGCAATATACTTTGTTCACACTTCTCTTTTATTTTCTACAATATTTACTTGAAAATTTTGAAGGATATTACGAGAGCGAAAAGATTTTGGCATTTGTGTTAGTCTAAACGCTGCTCTCTTGGACCCTCCAGATCCTATAGGTGTGTTGCAGTCTTTATATAGTAAGTGTTTGTTTTGGGGGGCACTTTTGGAAATTTTCCGGGGAGGACGACCCCCCTAAACGAATTGCCCCACCCCCCCCCCCCCCCCCTGGCCCTGTGTAAAATCTAGATCAGGATTTTCAACCTCTTCCGGGTCACAACAACATTTTACGAAACAATGTTTTTGTGTAGGCCCTAACCCTAATCTCATCACGCAGGCACTGGAGCTGGAGGAGGGGAGGAGGGGAGTTGGCTCAGCTCAGTCGGTCGATTCTCTGCCTGTCAAACAAAAAATTATGTGTCGGATTGTGGCAAAAGTCAGCCATTATCCCCCTGTTGTGTGTTGCGACAAACAGTAACGTCTGTGTACGGAAAGGTACCGGTAGACAGAATTCAGTTTTATCAGGGATATGAGATACCCTGGTTTTATTAAAGAATTCATCCCCATACCAGATGGCTTTGTTATTGTCTGGTCCTAGCGGATGCCACCACCTCCGGGGCCCCTTTCTCAGCTCAGCTCCCATTGCAAAAAATACAATTATAAAATAACAATAACAAACATGATTGATACACTAGATCTAGGCGAGTAGATCTATCATCAATTAACATTGAATTAGGTTGTAGTGTAGACAGTGATATTTTCTACATTACAGACATAGTCTTAGATAAAACAGATTTGAAAGAAACTCACGTTATATCCTGTGTGATGGCTGAGATATTGCCGTCTACTGCACTGCTTCTCGCACGTACCGTGAGTGGATCTACCCAGTACCCCAGTTTGTTTACAGCAGCCACCCCGGGCTCAGGCGGGTCAGGCCTCATGATCTCCGTTGCTCTAGCTCACTGTGATACTAGCCCCGCATGTATCGTGGGGCTCTCGCTAGCCAAATGTCCGGGATTTCGCAGGTCTCGATATGCATGCGCGCGTGTACCTACGCGGGAGCAGCCTTAATGTGCACAGAGAATATGATAGCCATTCTCCCTTGATTACCCTGGGAGATGCCAGCAACTAATGACCAATGGATGAACTGTACGAGGAAAATCCTGGGAGACTGCAGTGCGATCTCCCTTGATTATCTATGGGAGAGTTTGTGGATCAGGTGCAGGCACACGCAAAAACTAGCAGACGACGATGCATCCGTGATTTTCGATATCAAACGGAGGAACGAAATTTACAAGTCAAGGAAAAAGCCGGGAAAACTTGCTCTCGGATCAAATCACAATACGTCCATACTAAGATGCACTGTCATAACAGATACCTAAACAAAGCTCTCAATATCTCCTTCAAAATGACAATTATTGGCGCAAGGAGGTGCGGTTATAAGATGTAGGGATATCGACAGTTTTACGATGACGTTAGGGAAACACGGACCTCATGGTCACTGGTCCTGTTTCCTAATGTCACCTTCAAGGTTATGACCTCAGTTTCTGTACAAGAATTTGACCGATCATGTAGTGCCATTCCAGAGAGAATACAATTTTGTTTAGATAATCCAGCTTTTATGCCATATTGTACCAGTATTACCGTGGCAGGAAGATCCTACCACCCACTGATTGTTATAGTCACTGGTTTATTGTTGTCGTTATTGTATTTTATGATATTTCTTTATTATTGTTTTTGTTGTTATTGTTGTGTCTGTCTATACGTCATATTTCATGGCCTTCCCTTTCGATATGACGTCACAATCAAATGACCTCAAATTTGTTTGGTGTTGTGGTTCTCGGTGTTTGTTTTTGTTTTGTCTACGTGTAAGGATACAGAAAATTCGTCTGCATATAATTACATATATATATATTTTTAATGTGGTTTCCCATTGCAATTATTGCCCACTTTGGCCACATGCGACCTATTAAATCATCATAACAGTCATGTAATATTGACTATCCATGTGCTTTGTGGTATCTGATGTCAACATATGGATTAAATCACTTTTCGAGAATAATCCCGTTTCTAAAAGTAATTTTTGTTGTGATGAGGTTTAATGATGATGATCAAAAGCATTTACCTCTATAGTAACTCTTTTGGTTATAGTGCCATTACAGCCCCCACTGCCTCATACTTGTTATAGCCTTTATAAAGTATAGGCCAACTGGAAGTCAATGATGATGACATGATGATGTTGATAAAGGCCTACGTATTGTTGAGTGTATAGACGATGGTGGTGGTGGTGGTGGTGGTGGTGGTGGTGGTGGTGGTGGTGGTGGTGATGATGATGATGATGATGAATGAATGAATGATCGTGATGATAATAAAGATGATGATGATGATTATGGGGATGATGATTATGGTAGTCAATATTGTGGAGATGGTGATGGTGATGAGTATAGGTTGATGTGGTGACCATACAAAGTACATTGTGATACAATGTAGTTACGAGTAACTCGCTAGGCCTATATCAAACAATCTCTGTAAACAAGTTAATAGTGCTCAAGTAGGACAGAAAAAATATAACCATGTTATAGTATACAACGTTTATAATCGCTGCCAAACACATTTAGCTCCGTATTTTATTTCATCTTGATCGTAATCTGCAGTTATTACTTAAAGTTGTCAACTAAACTAGCAGTTCTTAGCAATTTGAGCAACTCACAGTGGAAGATGAAGGTCATAACATGGACGTGCCGTATTGACTCCATCCCCTGTTGTATCACCACGAATCTCCCTTCACATCAAGGAGTTTACAAGCCGTTATAAACAAGATCACATAAACTTGGTACATGTATTTGCTTTCTTAGGGAACCGATATACCGCTATGTTTACTTCAAGACTTTATCTTACAGGTGGTATTGAACTACTTAATCTGATACCAAAAAGAAACGTATCACGGATACTATAGGCTACTGTTTACAATCCACCCAAGCAGAACAACTTGTAGAATATGTCCATATGATTTTATACATCGGATTAAGCATCGATTAATTTCTATTTCACTATCCATACGGTGTGAGGTCCTACCCGACGTAGTACATCCAGCGATTAAGAATGCCACCTCAATTGTGCTGTCCATACGTTGTGAGTTATATCGGCAGTTTATATTATTATGGGCGGCAATAAATTAGGGAGGAAATTTTGGTATGGACGCACTGACCGTGTTCATTGACTGAGTAGCAGGTGACTATACATGAAGAGGTAACCGTATCAAATTAAAACCTCTTCTCGAGTGGGTGTAGAACAACTGAACAGCTTTTCTTAAAGGTAATACAAAGTTTTTGGTATGGGGTCATGAATTTGGTTCAAATGAACATATTGAAAGCATATGCGATCCTACAATATTCAGTGATCGTTGTCGCGGTTGAAATCGCGTCTAAAGTTATGAAATTGTAAATAATACACTCTTTATGTTGTATAGCTCCCTCTCAAGGTCAAGATATTAATTAAGCAATAAAACAATATTTCTTGACTAAAATCAACCGATTAGCTATTCCCGTTTGGAAATTATATATCACAACTACATATTCTGAGACTTTCATGGTCGCAGCACCACCGTACGGCCGTAGGCGCCATTTTAAATTTATCAAAATTTACCGGGAGCACCGGTAAATTTTTATATTCGATTTTCTCGAAAGCAGAAGTGTTTTAGGGGCTAATTTTGTTAGTGCTTATAATACACCCACATATCCAAATATATCGAAATTGTAAAGAATCACTATCCATCAAAATTTCAAAATTTCCCAAAACTTTGTATTACCTTTAAAATTTATATTATGATATCATGATTAAACCATAATTGCCGAGGAAATGTAGGATAATGTTTCAAAAATTTGAACCAAACTATTTCTTGTACGTGTATTCTTTGAAACAAAAGCGGACTTACCTCTTTCTTTGCGTTGTACATCAGATATAAAAAATCATATTTCATCACGTTAAGATAAGATGAAGTAGAGTTTATGAAGTAAATGTTAAGACAGAAAAGGGTTCATGAGCATAATAAGTCCAATCATTTGACATAGTCCAGCAGTTTCCCAAGATATAGTACTTTCACCTCATTGATGTCCAGACTTTTTAAAGTATTCAATTTAATTCAACGGCAGTACCAAACGTTTTAGTAGGAAAGAAAAAACATATTCCATATTCAGTGAAGAGCCATAGTTCACAGGAAATGAAACCAATACAACACTGAGCAGCAAAAACGACACGAATTTCCATGATTACAACATCATTAAAGCACCTGACACGATGACATCCACACAGTGGCGTATAGACAGGTTCGTACACCTGGGGGGGATGACTCAGGGGCGGATCTAGCTTTTTGCTAAGGGGGGGTTGACCAAAATAATGACGATGCGGAGCATCGTCCACGAGCCGCGAAGCGGCGAGCCGATTTTTTTGGGGTGTTTATTTGAAACCCGTAAGTGATGTTTTCCTGGCATCTATTAACACAATGGAGACCATAAAAAGCAGTGCATGATAACGTCTTTTTAAATCAAGTAACAGTTAAATACACAGTTATATCCAGAGTTATCATGTGTTTGGTTAAGTTACCAGATGAGTTGAATATCTTCTCAAAATATTTGCACTTGAAAGGGTTTCTCTCCAGCGTGCGTTCTTTTTTCTTTCTTTTTTTTCTTCTTTTTTTTTTCTTTTTTTTTGTTTTGTTTGTTTTTTGGGCCGCCCAAGGGGGGGTTTAAACCCCCTAACCCCCCCCCCCCCCGTAGATCCGCGCCTGTTTTTAATCTTGTGGTTATCTTGTGGTTTCCAAACCACAAGATAACCACAAAATACTTGTAAGATTTTCTTTTTTTTACCGTCTGAATTGGCTTTCACCGTGTGAATGCGGCTAATAACAATAAACACAATTACAATAATGATGAGGATTATTATTATCATCATCATAATTATTATTATTATTAATATTATAATTGTTATTATTATTATTATTACTATTATTATCATCATTATGACTTATTAAGTAAGCAAATATCATTCCCAAAAACCTGGGGGGGTGATTGTACATGCCATCCCCCCACCTTGTGAGGTGGGGGGGATGCATCCCCCTCATCCCCCCCCCCCCCCCCCCCCGTTGTCTACGCCCCTGCATCCACACACAAAATCTTATCAAAGTTCTTTCGAATCTGTTTAATCTAATTCAATTCCTCGGAATTCCGTCTAACAGAACACATAAATTATTGTGATTTGGCGACTGGCTGGAATGTAACACTTATTTGCCAAGTTCTTTATCCGTTTGTTTACACTCCGTGCTTTGGCAAGTTCGTCTGTACTTCATAGCGCATGCACTGGGAATTAAAGATCAGTTCAGTTTCCATTAGCCTCCTAAAATCAATTTGTCAGATTTCCTTGATTTTAATTGATTAACAGCTAAATACTCCTAATTGCTGTGAGTATTGAGCTATTCATTTTGACCATTTTTTCTCTCGAATAATTAGGGGGAAAACTGTTATTTTTCTTTGTTTCTTCTTTTGAAAGTCTTCAATTTTTTCATTTTTTTTTAGAGAGATGAGTTCAATTAATCAGTTTTTAAGATGTCTATCTCCACATTTTTAACATATGTTCTTATTGAGATACTTACCCAGGGGCATAACTAGATAGCTTTGGATGAGGGGAGGGGGGGAAGGGTCTATCGGAACAAATTTAACGAAATATTTTTTCACTCTCACCCCTATGTCCTCTGATGTTAAGATTTGCCGATATATACTCCATACATTTTTCATAACAAGTTTTTTTTACCGATTCTGTTTTGCGATTTGCTGGCGGAGATTTGCAATAGGGAGTTTACCCCCCCCCCCCCCCCTCCCTCCCTCCCTTTATCTATTGCAACGTCCCTGCATTTTTCCGCGTTGTATATATACCAGACCATTAAAGTGCATGGTCGTACAAATAAGATTTATTGGCATGTAAAAGTTTACTAGACTATTAAAAACAAACAGGTAGTGTGAACAATACATTCTTTTCGGGATTGTATGAACTTATATCAACATATCAATAAATGATTTATAAATCTGCATCAATATTATCTCTAAATGTTATCATTGGACGGTAAATATAATTAATTTTGCCTCTTTATTACTTTGAACGCTGGACGCCGATAGAGGGGGTGTGAGCAACTGAGTACAGTATGCTTTGTTGTGGCTATAACTCTGAACATTATGAGCATTAAAGGAGCATGTTCCCCGTATTCCAGAGGGCGTTCAAAATACGCACCCGCTGGCGGACGGTGCTAGCTGCCTATTGACATCCACAGCATACGGCTCTTACGCAGATGGCATGTTCCGAATGCCCGGACAATGCCGGTTATCGCATACATGTGCCGAAGTAATACCAATCGCAGTTCGGCTCTAAGATTCGGCTGCTGTTTCCGCCCACTTTCGTGACGTCGCGATCGGCAGCAATCAGCTGGCTTGGCGAAGGCAGGCCAGGCCGCGCGTACTTTGATTGACAGCTGTATGCAAATTAGAAGTCGACCTTCGGAACCAAGATGGCGATGACTAGAGCAGCGATAACTACACTGGCGGGAACATGCCCCTTTAACAAAAACGTTTCCTAGCAAAGGAGAAAGGAGATAAAGGACGTTCTTCCTCTCTCTCCCTCTCTCTCTCTCTCTATCTCGCTCTCTCTCGCTCTCTCTCCCCCCCTCTCTCTCTCTCTCTCTCTGTCTCTCTCTAAATGTATTTATACATCCATATTCCTCTTATTTAACTCATGTCGGCAAGTAATAGAGCTTCTTTTTCCTTTTTGTTTTGTTTGTTGCTTTCCTGCTTGTTGGCGCCAAAATTAATTTAGCAAAGCATGCTTAGCGTCGGAGCGAGGATATTATTAGGCACACAATATTTATTAAGGAAAATAGAAAATAAATCCATTAGATTCACTACAATCCACAAAGAATTTCGTATGGTACAATTACCGGGCATTTAAAAAGCACTTGGTCATCATAGGCTACATTATATGGCTCATGATAATTTTTTCTTCTTCAATGTAGACCATTGCTATTGATCGCTAATTTTATAAGACATAATTCACAATCATCATGAACATCTAGAATCATTCAGTACCTTTAAGAACAGCAATACAGCATCCACATTTATCATACACTACGGAGCGAGAAGGAAACCTAAAGTGATCATGCCTACGCAGCCTACCCCTTAACAACTTCAAAGATTGAGCACATAAATTATTGTTAGAATTACCACATGCAGAAGGCGGGGGAGACACACACATCGGCCACCCTCGAAACGACATTATTACCTTACTAACATGATTATCATGTTTTCATAATCCAGAACTAGTGTGTCTATGAAACACGTTTTATTTACATTGGAAAGGTCACAATCACCGACACATTGAGCCGCGAAATGAATTAAAGGGGGGAAAATGAGGGCACATGCTATAAGCATTTTATGTTCTATCTCCGCCCCTTCAATTATAGATAACACAGTTCATCCAATATTCGATATGGGTTGGCCATTTTCATGATGTTCGTAGTGGTCTTCTAATTATCACCTTTGAGAGGAAGGAGGGGAAAATGTAATACGGAATATCAAACGGTATTTTAGCAAGAGTAACATAAACAGATTGTATAAGGTTTTCCTCGTTTTGTCTCGTCATTGAATTGACTTGAATTGAAATGATAGTATTGATATTTCATTAGAATAAACGTTTATCACTGAATCGCACAATATACAATGGAATAAATATTATAAGTTCAAAATTATGATTTACTCATGATTTTGTGTATGGTTTCAAAATGTGAATGTGTAATGATTAAATGAATTATTATAAAATGAAGTGCTTCACCTTGATCAGTGCAAAATCAACTGAAAACTCTATCATTTTAAGTATTTGTAATGTTTATTTTATACATTTATACATGATTATAAAGTATTATCATAAAGTTATGACGAGTCTATAAATCATTACATTTTGAAATACCTGTAGTAATGAATGACAATGCCAGCAAGGGATGAAGAATTTTACCCGAGAAGATAAGCAAATTTAAAATTACAGCAGATCAATCCAAAGCTAGATTTATGTATTCCAGCTTTGGACTATTTTTATTTTCAAAGTAAATACTCCATCAGTCACTTTTCTTCTTCCTGTTCTCATTCTCCCTTTCTAGTATATGCCTTCTCACTATTCTTTAGCTGATATGTGATATTTATTCTTCTTTCATGGATTGGATTGCCCATGTCAGGCGATAGCTGTTTTTTTTAAAAGTGGCCAAAGCCCACCCCCCCCCCCCCAATATTAAGAAACATAATTACAACAAGCAATTACATGAATACATCATGAGTAAAGACATAGTAACAAAGTATAGCGGTCATATCAAAACGAAAAAAACTACATACAAAATGATATTAATACACTGTATTCAGGGGCGTCGCCAAAGGGGGGGTGTGGGGGGGTGCGACACCCCCCCACCTGTCAGGATATTGTCGGTAAAATTGCGCTGCCGTCGGGAAAAAGAGAAAAGGGGGAGGGAAAAAAAGAGAGGGAAAAAAAGAGAGGGAAAAAAAGAGAGGGAAAAAAAGAGAGGGAAAAAAAGAGAGGGAAAAAAAGAGAGGGAAAGGGAAAGAAAAGAAAAAAAGAAAAGGAAAAGAAAAGAAAGAAAGGAAAAGAAAGGAAAGAAAGGAAAAGAAAGGAAAGAAAAGAGAAGAAAGAAAGAGAAAAAAGAAAAAGAGGGAGGAGAGGAAAGAAAGGAAAAGAAAGAAAAGAAAGAAAAAGGAAAAAAGAAGAAAAAAGAGTGAAAGGGAAACAAAAGAAACGGGGGTGAAAGAGAAGAGAGAGAGGGGAGGTAAGAGTCTGAGAGAGGAGGAGTGGGAGTAAAAGAGAGAAGGGGGTTGTTGGGTGGAGTCGTCTCGTCGAGGGAGCAAGAAAGACACGGGTAAATATGTTGCTCTGTCGGGTCAGCTGTGTCGGTATTCTTGCTCGATCCTCGTGTACTATATCAATGCAGAAGTTTGAAGTCGGTGAGATGTACATTGTCGGTCGGCCGACAAGTTTTTTTCCCTTCGAACTTTGACTTCTTATCCGCTGTGACGACTTCAAGAGTGACTACAACTACAATACTTGTATTTTCTCGAAGTTTCACTTTTCTATAATATCAGCTAAAGAAATCAGAGGTTTAAAATTTTCGGGGAAACTAAATTCAAACAAAGTCAACAACGGTACGACGAATCGTCTTCCTTTCTTTATATTATGATGAAATGCCAAAAATTCCGCGCTTCGCGCGGAAGGGGAAACTTTATTTAGACAAGTCGAGAACGGTACAACGAATCGTCTTCTTTCTCTAATAATTTAAGGAAACGTCAAAGCTTCCGCTTCGCGCGGAAGGGGAAAACTTCATTTAGACGTGTCGAGAACGGTATACGACGAATCGTCTTCTTTCTCTAATAATTTAAGGAAACATCAAAGCTTTCGCGCTTCGCGCGAGAGGGGGAAACTGAATTCAGACAAAATGAATAGGGCTTATTAGAGTCGAAAACGGTACAACGAATCGTGTTCTTTCTCTAATAATATGAGGAAACGTCAAATCTTTCGCGCTTCGCGCGAGAGGGGAAACCTGAATTCAGATGAATAGGGCTTATTAAGAGTCGAAAACGGTACGACGAATCGTCTTCTTTCTCTAATAATACAATTAAAAGGTCAAAAATTACGCGCTTCGCGCAGGAGGGGAAGCTTCATTCAGATAACAAGAGTCGAGAACAGTACACCGAATCGTCTGCTTTTTCTCATAATTTATTGAAACGTCAAAGCTTCCGCGCTTCGCGCGGGAGGGGGAAACTGAATTCAGACAAAATTAATAGGGCTTATTTAGAGTCGAAAACGGTACAACGAATCGTGTTCATTCTCTAATAATATGAGGAAACGTCAAAACTTTCGCGCTTCGCGCGAGAGGGGGAAACTGAATTCAGATGAATAGGGCTTATTAAGAGTCGAACACGGTACGACGAATCGTCTTCTTTCTCTAATAATTTAATTAACAGGTCAAAAATTACGCGCTTTGCGCGGGAGGGGAAAACTTCATTTAGACGTGTCGAGAACGGTACGACGAATCGTCTTCTTTTTCTAATAATTTAAGGAAACGTCAAATTTCGCGCTTCGCGCGAGAGGGGGAAATTGAATTCAGACAAAATGAATAGGGCTTATTAGAGTCGAAAACGGTACAACGAATCGTGTTCTTTCACTAATAATATGAGGAAACGTCAAATCTTTCGCGCTTCGCGCGAGAGGGGGGAAACCTGAATTCAGATGAATAGGGCTTATTAAGAGTCGAAAACGGTACGACGAATCGTCTTCTTTCTCTAATAATACAATTAAAAGGTCAAAAATTACGCGCTTCGCGCAGGAGGGGAAGCTTCATTCAGATAAGGATTAAGAGTCGAGAACAGTACACCGAATCGTCTGCTTTTTCTCATAATTTATTGAAACGTCAAAGCTTCCGCGCTTCGCGCGAGAGGGGGAAACTGAATTCAGACAAAATTAATAGGGCTTATTAAGTGTCGAAAACGGTACAAGGAATCGTGTTCATTCTCTAATAATATGAGGAAACGTCAAAACTTTCGCGCTTCGCGCGAGAGGGGGAAACTGAAGTCAGATGAATAGGGCTTATTAAGAGTCGAAAACGGTACGACGAATCGTCTTCTTTCTCTAATAATACAATTAAAAGGTCAAAAATTACGCGCTTCGCGCAGGAGGGGAAGCTTCATTCAGATAAGGATTAAGAGTCGAGAACAGTACACCGAATCGTCTGCTTTTTCTCATAATTTATTGAAACGTCAAAGCTTCCGCGCTTCGCGCGGGAGGGGGAAACTGAATTCAGACAAAATTAATAGGGCTTATTTAGAGTCTAAAACGGTACAACGAATCGTGTTCATTCTCTAATAATATGAGGAAACGTCAAAACTTTCGCGCTTTGCGCGAGAGGGGGAAACTGAATTCAGATGAATAGGGCTTATTAAGAGTCGAAAACGGTACGACGAATCGTCTTCTTTCTCTAATAATTTAATTAAAAGGTAAAAATTACGCGCTTCGCGCGGGAGGGGAAGCTTCATTCAGATAAGGATTAAGAGTCGAGAACAGTACACCGAATCGTCTGCTTTTTCTCATAATTTATTGAAACGTCAAAGCTTCCGCGCTTCGCGCGGGAGGGGGAAACTGAATTCAGACAAAATTAATAGGGCTTATTTAGAGTCGAAAACGGTACAACGAATCGTGTTCTTTCTCTAATAATATGAGGAAACGTCAAAACTTTCGCGCTTCGCGCGAGAGGGGGAAACTGAATTCAGATGAATAGGGCTTATTAAGATTCGAAAACGGTACGACGAATCGTCTTCTTTCTCTAATAATTCAATTAAAAGGTCAAAACTTCCGCGCGGAAGGGGGAAGCTTCATTCAGATATGGATTAAGAGTCGAGAACAGTACACCGAATCGTCTGCTTTTTCTCATAATTTATTGAAACGTCAAAGCTTCCGCGCTTTGCGCGGGAGAAACTGAATTCATACAAGGATTAAGAGTCGAGCACGGTTCAACGAATTGTCTACTTTCTCTAATAATTTAATGAAACGCCAAAGCTTTCGCGCGGGAGGGGGGGGGGGGGGGGGATTCATTCAGACAAGGGTTAACAGTCGAGAACGGTACAATAAATCGTCTTCTTTTCTTAATAATTTAAGGAAACGTCTAAGCTTCCGCGCTTCGCGCGGTAGGCCTATCACCCACACCCCCTAATAAGCGCGCTTCGCGGGCTCTTTGATTGATTCGCCTGCTCACTACCGCCCCTCCCTAAAATGAGATCCTAGCTCCGCGCCTGCATTAAAATATATAGCTATGATGCTGACTAAGATGACGAAATAATTCGTATATTTATGTCGTCGAGGAAAATGACCATTTGCGCATACGCAAGTACTATAGATAGTCCGTAGGAAAAACAATTTAGCCTTCGGCCCCAGGTTTATAGGGTTGAATTTGTAGATATTGGACATTTAATTTTGTCGGTAATTGGTGGCTAGTTTTGTCGGTAATCGTTGGCCTCTACACCCCCCCACTGAAAAAGGTCTAGCGACGCCCCTGACTGTATTCCCCATCTCTCTTTCTTCCCTCTCCTCTCTGTCTCATCTTCTCTGTATCTATCACCCCTACCATGCACTCTCTCTCTCTCTTTCTCTCGTTCTCTTTCTCTCCATCTCTGCCTCTCCCTTTCACTCTCACTCGTTCTCTTTCTCTCCATCTCTGCCTCTGCCTCTCACTCTCACCCTCTCTTTCTCTCTCTCTTTTCTCTCTCTATTTCGTTCTCTTTCTCTCCATATCTGCCTCCCCTCTTTCTCTCTCTCTCATTCACAACCCCCTATATCTCTCTCTCTCTCTCTCCCTCGGCCTCCCACTCTCACTCTCACCTCTCTCTCTCTCTCTCTCTCACACACTCTCTCTCTCTCTCTCTCTCTCTCTCTCACTCTTTTTCTCTCCATCTCTGCCTACCTCTCACCCCTCTCTCACCCTACTCTCTCTCTCTCTCTCTCTCTCTCTCTCTCTCTCTCTCTCTCTCACTTCTTTTCTCTCTCCCTCTCCCCACCATCTCCATCTCTCCTCTTCATCATCGTTAATCCCATTCACTAGACCTTTGGGATACAGTCTTTACACCAGTCTTTGCACCATTCTTGGGTTACTCGGGGACACGACCATAGCATCGGACTGTAGGGATATGAAACTTTAATTTCGGTCAGCATAATATCCAAGTACAAATGTCATTCGTATAATCGAGTTTCAGTTTCATCATCCTCAAGAAATATCAAGATTCAAATTATAACTGCCTCAATTTTTCAGTCTTCAATGCAAACAGACCCCCAAAGTCAAATGTCGATTTTCGATTCCATTCGATTTGTCCAAATACGATAGCTTATTTTAACGTCTTCAAAACCCTCATGTTGATATAGTGTGGGCATATTATACGCCGTATTCAATATCGAAGTATTTTATTTATCTATCAAAGCTATATAAGATATAAGATATGAATACGACTATTTACAGCAGTGTTATTTAACATCTTTAATGTTTACACCTTGGAATCTTTCTTGAGTGCTAAAATGAGTGGGTAAAAGAGTTTTTTTAATAAACCAATCTATTCAATCCAGCGATCACAAAACTAATGCGATACTCCCCCCACTTTTTTCACCCACCCCCCCTCTCTCTCTCTCTCTCTCTCTCTCTCTCTCTCTCTCTCTTTCTTCTCTTCGTGCTGTCTTCCGTATTAACTTTCTCCTCTCATTTTCTGCATGCGCTTTAACAGTGGTGCGCACAAGTCCACCCTTAGTGATGAGGAATAATAATTATCTCTGTGAAGTCGGCAGTGTGTAAGTGATGCTTGGTTCGGAGTGACAAAAAACTGTGAAATCACCCAGGCATTATTCAAGTACTCGCCATCATTTCAGTCGATTGCACAATCTTCCTCCCTTAATTAGATTTCATCTTCATAAAATTAATATCGAATTAATGAATGAGACGTGAATGATAATGTCCTATATTAAAATGAATAGAAGGACGAAAATAGATATTATAGTTGCGTTCTTACACAAATAAATCATTGCGGAAGAAAACTGTCACATCCATTGTCAGTGACAGTGAAGTGTGTATGCGGGTATAGGTGGAAGTTTTGAGGAGAAGAGCATCGACAGTTCTGTCAACATCGATTCTTCTGAGTGTGTGCAGTTAGCTTAAATTCAGCTGACATCAGAGCGGGAGTCGAATTTATTCTCAAAACAGACAGGCAGGCAGGCAGAAAGAAGAAGGGGAAAAATCAGCTCAGTACGGAAACAAACGGAGATCGAAGCTACTCTATACATGTTATTATGTGCAGTCTTGCTTGTGTATATGAGATAAGTGGAGTTAATGATGGTTTAAAAATTCCATAAAAAGTGCATTTTGAAAATCGTTCTAAAATGGACTTCTGAAGTGGAGGAGTCAACTTCATTAATATAAAGCTTAAAATACCATTATATCTGCTTCAGCGACAATCTGTCTATTATCACCACATTTTTAGCTTCTCTGAAACATAATTTCCATTGAAATATTGTATTTGCTATAGGAATCTTCACATACAGGCCATCAGCCTGTAAGTAGCCTTTTTGGGTCTCATTAAAGTGACCTTTATATAAAGTTTCACTGTATGATAATATTAATTTTAAATAATTGTGAAAAAAAATAAGTCCGGGTAGACGTATACAAAAATTGGGGGCGAGAAAGTTGGGTTTTATTCTATGCCTAACTGCGTTCAGTTTGTAATACACAGTATGAGGGTGTATCCTTTAAACTAGGCAGACTATGACATTAGTTTAAAGATATATAATTACAATTTGACGATGGCATTATGCCACGTATTATACAAAATGGCATTCAATCAGTTTAAAGGGGACTACCGGTACTAACATTCAGCCTCTCACAGAGATTAAAATGCAATATTGAATTTTACAGTATATTTTCCATTTTCTTCGATTTTCACAATGTAAATCGTAACCATATTTTTTCAGTATGGTCGTTTGTAAAGAAAAATACATGTACTTGAGTGCACAAAATAGCCAAATAAAATGACCAAAAACTCTCTTACTACTGCAAGAAAGATTAATATACTTGGGTAAGGATATTGATGGCTCATTTGGTCACGTGATAGTTTAATCAAGCATGATTGGCTGTAGAATCAATCGAATGTATTATCGAGGAAAGATAAGAGGGGAAAAATAATCATGCAGTCATACAAAAGTGGAAAGATCACTTAAACCACTTTATGTGATTGAATCTAAGACATTATGATATCTTACTTGGGTTTAAAATGGCGCCTCTCCAATAAAAATTCGTTGAAATTTAATCAGAAATAAACCCATGTGTGGATTATCTTGTCAAACTATTTTAAGAATTTGCCACGCTGTGCCATAAATAGGATTTCCCGCCACGCACCTTTTCACATCTACCGTAGATCGCACGAATATGGCGCCAAAACCGATGTATATCGTCACTCGCACGGAACAACAACGGCGCTGATACAGGATATCGAGGCATGTCGTCTGCTCGTTGTAGAGGGTCTTGTTATATATATCTTGCATTATTTTTTTGTATGTTATTCTCAGCAGTTTTTGCACCGACCTCAAATTCCATTTTCCTAAGGGTTAAAGTAAAGAGAGAGAGAGAGAGAGAGAGAGGGGGGGTAGAGAGAGGTGAAATAACGGGAGGGAGAGAGAGAGAGAGAGAGGGGGAGGTGTGTGAGGGTGCGTGTGCGTAATGTGAATGAGTTGATAGTTTATAGGGAGAGAAGGGGGGATTGACAGAACTAGAAGAGAGAGAGAGAGGGAGAAGGGGGAGGTATAGTGTGTGCGTGTGTGCGTCTGTGAAATAATAATATTAATATTCCATAGGGAGAGTAAGCTATAGATAGAGACAAATAGACAGAATTTACAATGACAGTGACAAAAGCGTATCAGAAAAAGAGGTAGGGATACAAAATAATAGATGCATGGAGAAGGGAGGGAGAGATTGAAATAAATATATTTTGATTAAGAAACTCAAAAATAATGAGAGGGGTGACGAGGGAGAGAGAGGGATATAGAGGATAGATTTATTGTGCAAAATATGAGTGCACAGAGGATGAAACAAAATTAATACATGGTGATATGTTTATAAATTTATGATACACGAAAATAATTACTATTGTGTGACCTATCGGGGAACTTTGTCACAATCATGCATGACTCAACAACCGAGCTCATGTGCTGCTCTCTAACGGGACCAGCTTCGGTCGTTAAGGTTGATCTCCCGATCTTAAGGGAAAGTTCATGCACCTGTGTCCACTGAATTAAGTCAGTGAGCCGAGGAAAGGCGAGAAGATGTCGGTCAAATTGAATCATGAAACCACCTTGCCTCCCATCAGATGAGACTCGTATAGAAGAGCCTAAGAGGGAGTTTGGGTTACGCGTCTAACCGGCTAAGTGCCTATTTGAACAGGCCATTTCGTCTCATCCAATTCGCTTGGTAAAAACGTGAGCGATGGGTATTAATAGTGACGAGGTCGAGGTCGTTTCACACATTAAAGTTAAGCCCATCATTTTGAGAGTGACGATTAAGAGAGCCATAGATTTGAGAAGGTGTTGATAAAGCTTGATAAATGTTGCAATATTATACTGCATATTTTCATTCACCCTTCGTTCCAGAATTTTAGAGTGTTATCCAAAATTCTAAAAGAAAATGATTGATTTTTATAGCAGGCCTATTTAGAACCTATCGAAAGTGAAGAAAAAAAATAAAGACGAGGAAGTTTCAGTAGCCTTGTCCAAATACCTTTTAAAATCTGTGAACAATACAATTACATTTGACGTGAAAGAACTTGATTTATATTGGCAATACAATAGGGCATTGAAATTTTCCATGATAATATTTATCGAAAGTCTGTGTAATCGAATTTGCAGAGGAAGTGCGAAGGCTCAGTGATAGAGCAGCAGTCTCATAACTGGCAGATCTCGGGTTCGAAACCAAGTCGATGAGCTAGTACCCTTTGATAAGGCATCAATCCTCATTACCAAGTCCCTCGGAGATGACTTAAAGCCGTCGGCCCCCTGGTTGTTTACATATAAGCATACACATGCTTTCTTAGCAGTCATGTCAAACAAACAAACACATTTAAACAAAGTTTAAACAAATTTAAGTAAAGAGTCAGAAATAGCTATAGTTACCAGTCAGTACCGATGTGAAAGGACCCTAATTCGCGGAGTAACCGAGCGAGGATCAAGCAAGCGCTAAAGGCTTGAGGTCTCGCAATCAATGGATGAACGACATGATACATCAACACTACACGACTCATTGATTAGACCCCTCTTCTTATACACTCCTCTTTCCTCATCTTCATCTCCTCCATCTCAATGGCCCTCTGACCTCCGTCTTAGGGAGCGCATCCCAAATCAGAAGGAATGGAGGTACTTATATAGATACCACCTCATCGATTGGGGCGTCTATTTATGAAATTGAAATAGCTTGTAAAAGAACACCATTCCGAATCGATCGGAAAGACATCTTCATATCAAAATTTTTGATAAGATTTTCAAGGTTGCTGTTTATAAACCGTTTTCTTACATTCATTCAAAGGTTGTATACGATGAGAAGTGCTTGTCAGTGATTAAGAAAACGACATCGTTTGTTCGTTGGATAGTTTTTAAAACAGTGTATGTTAAGAATATTATCGGGGTTTGATTTTAGAGCTCCGTTTTGATCTCTCACTTTCAGATGTTATTAAGTACACTCATAGCAGTATGATTATAACACATTTACTCACTTTCGAATTGATTTTCTATTGATTACCCTCCTGGTTACTCCAAGCACTCAAACAAAATATTATTGCACTCGCTCTTTCAAAAATTCTTCGGCCGAATTGTGGAACAGCTTGCCTGATATTGTCAAAGAGGCACGCACAACAGAGTCATTTAAGACTCTGTTGAAGACCTATCTTTTGTAAATTGTTAATTTTGTTCCAGCTGTTTAACTTCTTTGGTTATAGTATCATGTACATATTTAATATTCAATTTAATTTCCATTTAATTTTAATTGTTTAAATTTGTATTACTTGAATGTACAATCTATTACATGTAAGCTATATAGGAATTGCGTATCATTATTGCTGTTTGTAATTGATTATTTTCATGTATCAGGCGTAAATGTTAATTTCTATTCCGCCCTATATCTCTATTTCCTTCTTTTCTAAGCGCATAGGGACTTTCTTTGTGTTAGTGATATGCGCTATAAAAATAAAGTTCATTATTATTATTATTATTATTAATATTTTGCAAAGCTACCAAGTACCTGTAAATAAAAATATATACGTTATTAAATGCGGGCAGTTTTTGAACACATTACTAAGAGGTACTTGTAATAAAAATTAATGAGCGATATAATGGGGTTCTCTTATTTCATAGGGGAGGAATGATTTTTGATGGTAGTTAGCTCATGTATAGCTCATATATAATTGTGTGAAGAAAACTGTTCCTACCTGATGTTCGGAGGTGGACAAATTGACATGATGAATGATGTAGGAAGTGAATCGTATTCAATCTCCCAAATAGCTCGTCCTATATAACCAGGACAGATCAAACACTAGCAAGAGCTTGAGGGGCTCCCGTTCAGTGCTTGCTTTTCTGGTCACGGATTGCACTGGTTAAATATCCTCCAGAAAGGCCTGAAAACTTCATCCGGCTTTTAGTTTTAGATCACTCTCAATTCGCTGATCATTTTGTAGGATATGTATTCTGGATCAGTTTTTTCTTCTTCAGAAAATGAGAGTGTGTTGTTTTCTCCTACTCCTCCTTTTTAATCGTGGCAAGAATTCTAGCAGTACAATTCCGAAAGAGAGATGTTTTGTAATTCTGTTCGTGATCTGTGATGCATGCAGCAAGATTCACTTCATTATTTACCAAAGCTTCCATATCTCTACCCCTCTGCGCCCTCCTTTCTACCTGTCGTTGTTTCCCCTCCCCCTTTCTCTTCTCTCTCTCTCACTCTCTCTCTCTTTCTCTCTCTCTATCTCTCTCTCTCTTTCTCTTTCTCTCTTTCTCACTCCCTCCTCTCTCCATCATACCTGTAATACAATGTAACTGCCCAATTCTATCAACTCGTTTATCGTGTTTTAAAGAAGATTGAGTGATAGAATTGATGTATCGCCTGGAGTGCTTTTCACAAAGCCCTTTTTTCAATGACAAATGACAAAAATCAGTGACAAATCTGCTGATAACCAATCAGAAGCAAGGATCTTAGTAGCTTATAACAAAAACTGTCATTTGTCACTGATGACAAGTTTTGTGAAACGCCCCCCTGATCAATAAACCTAGACGTCAAGGACAGCTGATTGCATCAATAAGTGGATAATAAGCATCAAGACCTAGTGGTCGTTATACCAGTAGAGACAAAATAAGAAAATGAGGGCTCGCCAAAATCAGTGGCCGAGAAAGAAGGGGCTGGGATATTTTCAGATAGGTGTTCCATTTTTCAACTTATATGATAAATAAATTTACTGTCTCTCATGCCTGGTGTTGCAATCGTTTCTCTATCACAGAGATCTTTTTTGTGTTTACAAATTTTGATCTTTCGAGTTGTTTTTAACATCCTTTCTTCCCTCCCATTTTCCACTGATCACTTCCTTTATCAAGTTACTTCGAAGCCCTTAATAACTCTGTCAGCTGTCTTTTTAAAGAATACTTCTCTCTGCCCTGCCCTTTTCTCTAATTTCTCTCCTCTCTCTCTCTCTCTCTCTCTCTCTCTCTCTCTCAATGTCAGGAATAACAAGAGGAAATATCATGAAGGGGGCGGAGGCGGAGGAGGAGGAAAATGGGGAGGGGAAGAAGAAGAGAAGAAGAAGAAGAAGAAGAAGAAGAATTATTTTTAAAAAAAGAACAAGCAGAAGAAGAAATATATCCTGTAATAGATTGAAATTGGAGTATCTGGGTCACCCAAGATGCCGTAGACCCACTCAAAACTTTTTTTTTTGAACGGGGTAAGGGGGGACTTAAACTTCACCTTGAGCTGCCACTGAAAATGCTAAATTAAAATGAAGGAGTATAATAAACTAAGAGACATTAAAAAGAAAAAGGAAAAGGAAATCAGAAAGTGAATAACAACAAGTAATGGAAATTAGCTTGAAACTCAGTATCTGGAAGTTTCTTGGTAAATACAAAACGGAACGAATCCGATACAAACGCAATGCATATATCCTCTATATATATATAAATGATACGTTGCATACTGCACAAAATTGAGAATATAATATTAAATGGACGAGGTCAGATTTTAAGCGAGAGTGGCAGAGTGAAAGTGAGAGAGAGAGAGAGAGAGAGTAAGAGAGACAGAGAGAGAGAGAGAGAGAGAGTGTGAGAGTGAGAGATAGAGAGAAAGGGAGTACCATGATGAAAGTCGCCCCAGAATACAATAAATACAGATAGCCAGCAGAGCAAAACAGGAAACATGAAATAGATAGGATACGTTGCCATGGAAACCGATTTTACTCGCTTACGAAAGCTCCACGCCAAACGGAAAGATTCGTTTGTTTCCTGTTGGCATACACGGTTGGAGGGCATTTCTAACACATCTTTCCTTTAAAAGATATGGATTAATGCATTGGCGTTCAATATCTGATTGCGCCCAATGATTTTTCCAAGAAAATTGGAATGAAGGTTTCCAGGCCACCTGATCATTGCCGCTTTTGTTAATGTTAAATTACATGCCACAAGGTGGAACGTCTTCAAATCTCTCTCTCTCTCTCTCTCTCTCCCTCTCTCTCTCTCTCTTCCCCTCTCTCTCCCTGATGAAAGAATGAAGAGCGAATCCAAACACGACAACGTTACATTTTGGTTTTATGGTACATTATATTACTATATTATTTATTATATAATATTAGTTATTACTAAAAGAAAAAAGAGTGTTTCTGCTGGATATAATTGTCCTTCTGTTTTGCTATAAACACTGCATTGTAAATTGATTTATACGGTATTATGTTTACAGAATATTGATATGTTACATTACATTGTAAATTGACTTATTATGTATTTGTTCCCAAACAGAATATTAATTGTTACATTACATTGTAAAGTGATTATATGTTTATAAACAGAATATTGATGTACATCAATGAAGTTTAATAAATACAATACAATACAATACATCATAAACAAAGCGGTAATTTACCAGTAGAGAAGAAGTTGATAAAAACAAACAGAGTCTTACAATAATTTCTGTCTAAATATCATGGCAGGTCGTAAGTTAAAGACAAAGTTTTGTTAAGAGTCTCAGTAGTGATCTCGAGAGGGGGTGTGGGGATATAGCTCCCCAAATAGCTCCCCCCCCCCCCAAAAAAAAAAAAAAAAAAAAAAAAAATCCAAACAAATTATTTAAAAAAAAGCCAAAAAAATCAAGCCGCCCCCAAAAAAATGTTGATTATAGTATGAACTCTAAAAATTCAAGCTAGGAACAAGACAACAATTGAATTCAGGAACCCCCCCCCCCCCCCCACTAAAAGTCCCCCTGCTCCCATCCAAAAACAAAACTATTCTAGCATCGTGCCTGATGAGTCTCGGCAAAAACTAGTGGATAGTAATTATGATTAGGAATTAATGAAGCATATAGGCGATAACGCGGGAAGATTATTACCTTTTAATGAAGCATAATACGAGAAGTGACAAATCTTGCCAACTTGTGTAATAGCACACGCGGCTTAGGTTTAAAGCACTTTCCATACACTATTCTCTGCATGTGGGCATCATTGCGAGAACAAAAATCACCATCAGTGCATAAACAAATATTTTCTATTCTGTTTTCGAATCGCTATAAGCAGCTCTTGTCTTTATGCGACGCCTGTGATAAAAATCACATTTTCATAGACTTACAAATTAATTTGCTAGTTAACATTTTAATGGGAAAAATGACATTATTCTAACATCAATTACTCAAAAACAATTTTGGGTAATTAAAAGCTGATTATCATGTAGAGTGTTAAGTCAAGAGAAAGATATTCTCCCTTCCGCCTTCCCTCTTTTTACACTTGTCTTTTAAAATGAGTTTAAAACAATTTGTGGATATAATATTCCACAAAATTAATGGTCATTAAGGGGGAGGGGGTACTTCATTTCGGGCTTTTCTTTTGGTCATTACACTTTGATATTGTGTATCCATTATTTTAAAGTAAAAACCGAAAGCACACATACAAATGACACAAGTTTGTATCATTCAAATTTATTTAAATACGATTATATTCACTATATGACAATGCAATTATAAACAGTGGGTTCATAATCGAGGTATACAAACAGAAGATATAGCTTTTTCCTGTCTTATTAAAAAGAATGTTTTTAATCATAGTTTTGTGGAAATTGATGCTATAAAGTTAATCAATATGAGCTTCAATCGAATCCACGCCTTCAGTGCATCACCTGTGTATTAATACAATCATCTCACGATACGTCCTTGACCTTATTCGAAGATTATTTTCACACAATAATCAGCTTACCTTTCCCGCCACCAAACTGATCAATTTATTTTCATCCACTCTAGTCACGAATAGGAAGGAGTTATGTTTAATAGTATAATAAGCGTGATTCTCTCGGGTATGTATTAATGATGGTAAGCACCCCTCCCCCCACACCCCTCCCGTCTCCGAAGAAAGGGAGCGACAGAATATTTGCAAAACATGGGGGGTTTATGATAGCACAAGAAAATTGAGAATATAATGCGGCCAAATAATATGATGAAATTAAAATAAGATATTTATACTTCTTAGTTCTGTATGGTTTATTCTGCAAAGCCCCTCCCCTATCCCCCCCCCCCCACACCATCCCCTCTCTTTCTCTCTCGTTACCTATCTATCGCACAAACACAGACACACAAACAGACAGACACACACGCACCCACACACATTTTCAATTCTCAAGATTCAAGATTCAGGTTGTTTTCGCTATCTATTTTTTGTGCTTTCCATTGGTGTTAATTGAATCTAAACGTAATTCAAACATGGTACCATGTATTGAGAGCCAGAGGGGCCTTAACATTTTTCTTCATCATAGTATTCATATTTATTCTTTTCTATCATTTTCCTCTGAATGGCGCCATTTTCTAGGTCAGTCCTGCGCAAATGCTGCTTTCCCGCCATTTCAGCATAACCAACAAAAAATCATGTCGCCTTCATCTCTCTCACTCGATCATCCCTCTCTTACCCAAGCATGAGCAACGGTCCCTGAAATACTGGTCCAAAATAAATGGAAAAACGCTTATCACTATATCAACTTGGTCACACGCAAAAAAAGAATAGCCACTTGGGAAATGAAAACTGCATGGTAAGACAGCATCACCATTCGACATGATGGTGGAACCAGTACGTAAACAGCTGTGAAGGCTGTCTTCTCATCATAATTTTAATGTATGATGAGTGTTTTTTACGAGCAGGGATAGGAAATTATACACACCATGGCGTGTCAACATCTTCCGTCGGTAGTGTCTTTAACTATCTGTTTGACACAATCTTGTTTTTTCTCAGTTTCGTCGGTTTTAATCTATTATTTCAGAGCAATTACCCCCTTTTATTACATTTTGTTCCTTAAATGTGTTTTGGTATTCATCTCCCATTTCATCTTCGTTCTATACTGGTCTGATTATTATCGTCATGATTCTCCTCTTCTTTCTTCTTCTTCTTCTCTTAAATATTCTTCTTATGCTCCTCCTTCTTCTTGTCCTTCTTCCTCTTTTCCTTCTTCTTCTTTTCCTTCTCTTTCTTCTTCTTCTTCTTCTTCTTCTTCTTCTTCTCCTCCTTCTTCTCCTACTTCTCTTCCTCCTCCTCTTCTTTCTCTCTCCTCCTTCTTCTTCTTCTTCTTCTTCTTCTTCGTCTTCTTCTTCTTCTTCTTCGTCTTCTTCTTCTTCTTCTTCTTCTTCTTCTTCTTCTTCTTTTACTTCTTCTTCTTCTTCTTCGTCTTCTTCTTCTTCTTCGTCTTCTTCTTCTTCTTCTTCTTCTTTTACTTCTTCTTCTTCTTCTTCCTCTTCTTCTTCTTCTTCTTCTTCTTTTACCTCTTCTTCTTCTTCTTCTTCTTCTTCGTTGCATTCTTTTTCATTTGTTCTAGTTCGTCTCATCGTACATCTTCCCCTCCTGTGTATTCTTCTACAAGTTCACCATTCCATGATTCTCTTGAAATTCTCATGTTCTCATGAGCTTCAAACTTTTCTACCACTCGTCCCTCTCATGGTTTCATTTCGCAATATTTCATTCTTTAGTTGTGCAATGAACCTCTCGAATATAATATCATCATACAAACATTTATCTTAAAAACTCAACCAAGCATTTCACATAAGCTTACAATCTATATGGCAAAATCGAAACAATATCATACTTGATACACATGCAGACAAATTAGGCTATCGGCCTAAGATGTGAACATAGCACCGAACGAGATGGTGCCAGTCTACTTGTAATTAATTACACATCTCAGGCTTATTCTGTCCTCAATTGGGTCAATTTTACGAGCAATTAGGAGCAAAGCTGATCCTGTGAGTTACTAATCCTCCATATTAACTTGATTTAAAGCGATTATGTACGCTGTGACACCAAATTGGGGTATATCCGAGCATAGGCACAGATGCGAGGAGACACTATTTAAGGAGGTGCTAAACAGGGAAAGAAATCTTTAAAAATGAGAGGGGAGGGGAATCAAACTTTAAAGAAAAATGATGCGACCCCTTCCATATTCTATCCACAATCGATGTCCTTTTCTCCTCTTCCATTTTCACCCACCACCTCGGGCGCCTCCTTCCATGACCGGCCCGATTCATGCTCCCCCGCTGTCTTTATCCAAAGTCGGGTAAACTAAGAATGCTTACTTACACTGGCGCCATCCTCCTCTAAAACGGATTTAAACGGGAAATCTCATAATTAATTATTTAAGGGAGCGACGATCTTGCCTATTAATGGATGGTCCTTAAAGTTAACACATGCGAAAGTCACATACATTTACACATAATCCTACATAAATAGCAAAAATGTACTTGATTATTAATGTGTTTAAATATTGCACCATTCTATCTTCTATGTCTTCACCTTAGTTATCAGCAACTCAATTCAGATTATTTTGTTGCTAAAGACTAGCTACTTGGGGGGGGGGGAGATATACAAATATTTATAAACACTGAAGACGGTTGAATATGGAACATCGATTTTGTGTAGACTGTTTTGAAAGAGAAAACGAAGACGATCATGAAAAAAGGAAAGCTTTGTGAAGGGATTGATAGACAACCTGAAAATTTTTCGACCTTCGTCTAAACCTCGAAGGGGCCTGATCGTAGATTTAAAAGTAATTTTCAGTTAATGGCTAGCCCCTGGCGCTGCCTTCAATATAAGTTCTTTGTTGCGCAATGTTATCCTTTTTCACATCCTTGCATTTCAAATCCATAGAGTAGATAGTTAGCATAAATTTCCCTCCCATAAATATTTGATTATTCTAACTCTTACGCGTGACCTATGTCAAACCCATCGCAATCTAGCCGCCGACAGATGCGATTGTAATTATGTGATTGTATTATCAAAGCATACCTCTGAACCAAAGGATTGCAAATACCGCATGCAGTAAAGCATAAAGCGAACAAAATGACCATGCTCTATCCGCTGGTTTAGTTAAAATTAATAATTGTTTTCATTATCATTGTTATCAGTATATCAAGAGTACTTCCCTCTCTTGAACATGTTTTCATAAGAACAGACCGAGCATTAATTCAACATTTACATTTTTCATACCCTCTTCCGTATGATTGGGGAAGGACATTGTTCTTCTCAAACAAGTCATGTACAACTGCCACAAAGATTCTGTTTCATATTTTGTTTTCTGATATTAATCATTTTTTAAAATCTTCTCGGTCTGTGTATTCTTTACCTACCCACACACACACAAACAACAAAATCCTTCGCCTATATACAAAAAGTGTGATCAATTCGAAACGAATAACAAAGTACAGAAGTAGTTTAAAAAAGTGACATCTTAGGAGGTGTCCTCCTTTTTGCCAATAAAAACAAAATTTGGAGATGAACGAAGAAAAGCACACAAGCGGACAAGGTAAAGTGGTGATCCGAAATCATACGGGATCGAAAATTGGTACGTCAAAGTTGATAACAATGCACTACATATCATTTTATAGGTAAACCTATATGAGGTGTTTATTTTTACCTCGCGTTGAAAGTACAGTCGTTAAAACCTCATCAGGAAGCAACGTCTACTTTCATACCCTTTTGTTTTTCTTTCTGTTACCTTTTTTATACCCGGCAAAATAACATCTATTGCTCAAGATAAACATTTTAAAAATGAAAGAGGCGTCGTAAGCCAGCGGTTTAAACATTTTGACAGGAAAACCACGTTTAACTGTCAATTATAAGATATTTTTAACCATAATGCACTCCTAATGGAATTTTGCGATGGAGTTAAACGGGTGTAATTGCACTGAATGAGGTGAGATTACACTAAAAGCAAGTAAACCGCAAATTGTATTGATCAACATCACTTTATTAAGATTAGACGGTTGATATACTGTATATCCCTGTTGACTGGAGTTGAAAACGAGGATCATTACGTTTCAAAGATTTTCCAGCTTATTAAGCAAGTATGTGATTATTATACCAGACACAAGTCATCGCCACAACATGAATACACACACATACACCTCAATCCACACACACACACAACACAATGTCAGTGTTATATGAATGATATTATGTTACGCTTTCATCAGTTGATACGACACAATGGCATAGAAGGGGTAATTTGGAGAGAAAAGAGAAGGAAAAGTAGCGAGATGGAAGCAAGAAATCTCCCCGGGAAAACCAAGATATTGCTTCAATTAAAACCTTTTTTTGATGTGTTTCGATCTTTCATGAATAATAATAAGTCCAGACTTTATCCATTAAACGTGTTTTTAGCAGGTTTATATCGCAAGCAGGTATCAACAAGAATCGGAGATGGCATTTGGAATAATCTTGTGAGATATAATACATTCTCTAATCGTGTCTTTTGAGCATCACATTTATCCCTGCATGACAATCGCCTGTAAAGCATTGAATTATTCGACACGTTTTTCCTAATTGCTAAATATTCGCCGGACAATGGATAGTGCACTGCTGAGGGGGAGCGGATTGAGAAGAAAAAGGGCACGGGATTTATAAATATTTTTATTCTCTCCCCTTTTATTTTTATTTTAGGGGCTCTCATGAGTATGGTCTATCGAGTTTTGCAAGAGACAACTTTTTGTTTACTAATCGAAAAGGCTAGACATCATCTCCACAACTATGACCTCTTAAACGTATTTAGGATAGGTATTTAAACCTGGTTTATTAGTTTATTACAGACACGTACACCTCTTCCCCCTCTCACTCTATCAATAAAATCATTTTCTCGCTCACACATACACACCCCCACACACCACCACATACTCTACCACACATCGCGTATATATTTTCTCTTTTCTCTTTCTCATTTTCTCTCCCCATCAGTCCCCTTTTTTGTGTTCACTCTATCTCTTTGTCCCTACATTTCTCACCCCTTTTTTTCTTCTCGTTGCAACATCATTCCTCAATAACTGAGCTCTGAAGCAGATCATGTCGTATAATTCCACCTTCCAACATTGATACGGTATGACATTTCATATATTTCCAAGGAACTATATCTCTGTCTGTATATAGAGATAGAGGTATAAATATAATTTCGTATTCTCTGAGGCCTTTTGATGATGACCCGGTTCTGTCACTGTACTCCATCAAAAAAGTCACGATCCTATTAAAAATTGCATGCATGCAATTTTAGATGATGCGCCCACAAGCACATAGTCATTCAGTCTGATACATTATGAGGTACAATGTGTTATGGTTTTCTCGCGCGATGCACATTATTTTTGCCACTTACCGTTCGATTATTTTTATAAATGTCATGATTCTCAATCACCTGATTAACGCTTTCAAGTTTGATTAAGTTATTTTATTGGCCCATGATATTAATGCTTGATATTTCTTTCGTATACGGCGAAACCAACACTTAATATTTTGGTTTCTTTCTTTTATTTTCTAACCCCCAGTCTTTCTATCTACCTGATTTATTTATCTATATATCCATCTGTCTATCTAGTTACCTCTCTAGTATATGTCTATCTATATATCTATCCATATATTCATCTGTATATCTAATCCATATAATTATCAATCTATATATATATATATATCTATTTATCTGTCTATCCATATATCTATCTACATGTTTATTCACATGCCTTTCTATATTGTCTATCTATTTAGTTATCTATCTTGTATGTATCTATCTATATATCCTCCTTTCGCTCTTTAGCCTCCATTATTTATAATTTTTCAATACCTTCAATATTTATTACCTTCTTCTCTGTTCCCCCCCCCCCCGCCCTCTCTCTCTCTTTTCTCTCTCTCTCTCTCTCTCTCTCTTTGTTCTTCCTCCCATTCCCCCATACCCCTCCCTCCCCCTTTCCCTTTTCTTACGCATTATTCATAACGTAATAATACAGAGTGCGATTTGATTGTTCCACTGTATGTTCTTATCCTCTCGTTTTCCAGTTTGAAAGCGATCATGAGATTTTGATTGGTTTTTGTTACCCTTATTCTAGAACCCTCCAATATTACTTGGCTCCCAGTCTTCCCCTTGTAATACCCCAGTCTCACCAACGAGACTGACACCAGGGACCCGTTTCACAAAGCCTTTTTTCAATGACAAATGACAAAAATCAGTGACAAATCTGCTGATAACCAATCAGAAGCAAGGATTTCAGTAGCTTATAAAAAAAACTGTCATCTGTCACTGATGACCAGTTTTGTGAATCGGGTCTCAGGGCACTGTTTCACCAGACCGTCCTTAGTACAAATTCTCCAAAATCCCATTGAATGGCGTGTCAATTTGTTTATAAGTACACGTGTTATGATTTGATGTCCGCGAACTTGTACTTACTAGGCTGTTTTTGTGAAAACGATGCCCAGAACAAGACACCGAAAAAAAAAAGACGTGACACCGAATGGCCGAAAAGACGGTCATTTTGGAGGCGATTTGGGGGGTCAGTGTATAGCTGTGTGGCTGAGGTATAACGGATAAAGTGCATGTCCCTATAGGTCAGAATACTTTTGAAGAGTTTGAAATCCACGATATTCTACCTCGTTTGGCTTGTTTTAAATTGAATTTCAGCTGGCAGATGAGATATTCTAGGAGCAGTGTCATAGCACAGTGAACATTCATCTAAATGTACGCCATATATTGGATTTCAAAACTAGCATGGATTTCGAGTTCCTTGACAATTAAGGAAAGTTAGAATGTAAATAAGGATCTAAATCAATTATGGGGGAAATGAACTTTAACAGAAAAGAAGAGATTGCTTGATTGGAGTACATTTTGATACGGGAGACGGATTAGGTGAATTGGGCAATCAATTTCGAATTTTATATGGAAGAGATGTGACTTAACAGATATATTTATTACATGCTTCTTCTTCTTTTTTCGGGGGGGGGGGGGGGGAGGGGGCAGCCTCAGTAGAGACGAAAATGCACTCACGTTGCAAGTGTTCAAGATAAAATCCAAGCCATATAGATAGATGGAGATACGGAGAAGGGTAAGACGGAGAGGGAAGAAAGGGGAAAATGTAGAATAAGCCATTCTCGAAATTTAACCTAATTAATGCATATGCCTTTGTGAAGCGCCTCGATACGAATTATTTAATTCCCCTGTTACGAATAAATGTATATCCATTGTCAGAATTCAAACTGCATACATTAGTTGTTGCTAGGTAAAAAGTAGCCTTCGGAGAGGTTTTTTAGCAATTCATTAAGGCTATTCACCATTGCCTATACTGAAACTATGTGGAGCCTGTACTAAGACTATGGTAATGAGAGCATTCAATATTCAGTGGGTTAACTTACAGTAATAAAATGCAATGATCAGCTCTACTCGAATCTGAGTTTATGGGCCCGTATAAAGTATGGGGAAAATAATAGCATGATCCTGCCCGTACATAAACGCAAATACCACATCACATCCACTCAAGATTGCATAAAGTAATATATAAACCCGCATATCTATACAGTGATAATCAATGTGGGCGAACCAATCGTCCCAGGTGTATTATCTTGATGATGACGATATGACTTGATACAAGTCATGCTTATAAAGATCACGACGCGTTATTATTTAACCTGTCACCCGCGGGCTCTATAGTGATCTCCACACCTCGAAGATATGAGAAGGTGACATTCTGTGTAAACTTGAAACATTAAAGGTATAACTGATAGTACAAGTGTAAAGGTAAGGTTTGGTTATGCATGGTAAAGGCGAACAATTGTTTTGTAGGCATTCTCATTCTTTAAAACATGTCATTTTATAGGAATATCCCAGTGGAAATGTTCTTTGATAAGCTCGCTCTTAAAATGCCATCATATTCGGAATATGACGAGATATGGCAGAAAAGTTTCGATATGAATGCATGGACATAAATGAAGCCCGACTTAGGTCGAGAATTATTATACAAATTGTATGCCCATCTTTCAGCAAGTATAATTATTGTTGAGGTACGTAAATACCATATCCTGCAAGCTTCTGATAGTATATAGTGCGTTTACATTCCACGTGACTATTGTCGCAAAAGCCAGAAGCATGCATTGGATATAACGATGTGTCCGCCCCCGCCCGATCAAAAACAAGAGTTGACGCTCCTGGTGATACATACATGCGGTGCTTACAGTATGACATAAACCCCGTCTTAACTGGAAAATAAAGTCGTGGTGACGTCCGGACGCTGTCCGGATGACATTTACCCCCTTCCAGTACAGTGTGACATCAGATGTTCAGATGGGAAAGGGGTAATATCATTTTTTTTTTTAAATTAATTATTATTTTTTTTTTTAAATAATAAATATTATTATATATGCCTGATTTATTGAATAAAGAACAGATTTATAATTAATGTGTGTTTATTATAAATGTTGGTTAATAATTGTTTAGTCAGAAAATGGTGCGCTTAGAGACACCCGTATTAAGCGCCTAATAAATGTTGTGTATTATTATTATTATTATCACAACGATGAGGTTAAAATATACCGATGGTTGTTTCAGGGTTGTGCATTGAATCCATTCAACATAATTTGACATAAAAAGTCGATCTATAATTTATTAATTTTATGTTCAAGCAATGGTCTTTTAGATCGAATTATGAGCTATCAGATTTTGCATTTGAGATACTCACTGTAAAACTCACTTTTATTTTAAATGAAATGAGTATCATGACAAATAAAACATTTTAATTACATATATTGTCGTTAGTAAAAAAAAAATTAAAAAAAAAAAAAAAAAATAGCAAAAATAATGTGGATCTTGATTATATTATATATTAACATTGCAGTTAGGGAACAGGTGGGATTAAACAATCTTCTTGGAAGAAAACCTTGGATTCGCTGTGTTTCTACGCACACCAACACCAGGACCACAGCATGGTGTTTCTATATTAATTTCTAATTAAATGGATCCTGAGACGGGTATAAAGTACCACGCTGCTACCCCTCCATCACCACCGCCTGTCTCTCAATAATTGTTAGCCCGCTAACAACTGAATTTTCCAAATCACATAGGCTTAACACAAGGATTATCCGGTTCCAGTAAGCAATGGGATTACTACAAACATCCAATTCTCTTGAAAGGAGATGTTTTAAGGTAGTTTCATCGTCACGTTATACCTGTAAGGTTTATCAAGTCAGTTTATTGAATGGTTTATTGGGAATACTACAATTGGCATTATATCCAGTTTACAATATAACTCTTCTTCTTGCTCTCCAGTACGTGTTGACAGACTTCCCAGCCAAAGGCTGCTTTTAATGGTTATAGGTGTTACAGTTAAGTATTTTCCTTTAAATACGAAAAAGAGGGGTATACAATTATAATAAAACTTTAGCTTGCTAATATCCACTTTATTCAAATAAAGAATATATCTCAATTACTTGCTTCTGGAATAAAACAGAACATCTCTTCAAGATCATCTGTTTGAATTACAAATGAATAAAGTTATATATCATGACGGTAACAGTCTCCTTCTTCTTCCTTAAGTATGTGTCGACAGACTTGCCAGTCCATGCGGAAACTGGAGTGGAACACAGTCCGGCATGATAATATTGCGCTTCACTAAATATGGCTGCGATCACCAGAGATAATCATCTATGTATAAGTGGACAATCATGCCATGTTGTAAATTCACATATAAGTTAGGAATTGTGACTATACCTTAAAGCGGGACTGCACTACTTATATCTACTTGTGCCCTCTATAATAGCCAACAATACCTAAGCGGTACCCGTTGATCCCCCATGATCCCCTTTTTCTTATGTTAATCGAGAGCTGATTTGATGAGATGTCCACCTGCCATACAGTGACCACGCAGGGAGGTCTAATCCATCCTGGCCAAACTGGTGCAGACAGGTTTCACAGATACACCTGTAAAATAAAAGGCCTATATAGATCATAATAATGAATTGTCCACATGATCATGACCGCAACCCCTGTAATCTGAATTCCATGCACGTGTTATGACACCGCTCTATGATAACATACTGTGTGTGTGTATATTATGTGAGAGGAGAGCGATGATAGATGATAATCAAGCGTTATGACAAATATTGACGTGATCTTTTAAAACACAACGCCGATAAATCATTATGCCCGAGGTGCTTTATGATTAAACACCTGAAGTGCGTAAGGTACCCGTGATTATAAAAAGCCGCGACAAGGTTTATGATTGGAGGCTGACACACAATAACTGTTCTACAACTTTTTTATATATATATATATATATATATATATATATATTTTTTTTTTTTTTTTTTTTGGGGGGGGGGGGGGAGCTCTCTAAAAATATCGCTCCCTTAAAAATGGCTGATGTAGAAAATTAACGTAACAGAATCCCAAATCTAAAGCCCCCACCCTATTCTTCTCGAACCACTTCTGCTGACACATTTGTATTTGTTTTTGCTGGTGTTGACATTATCTAATACAAACAATTTGTTTGATTATTGCAAGCCAATGTTGAAGGATTAGACATTAAATGGACATATTAATGAGGGTTGGAATGTCATAACTTTATCCTACATTCTAAATGTGAGAAAAAAGAACAATTGTTTTCCGTTCAAAACGGATGAGGAAGGAAATTAATTTTTAATCAAATATTCATGATCAGCTTTCGAACACAACGAAACCCAAACCGGATTGAAGTTCCTTTAAATTAACAAGATATTATTTTTCTAAAAATATCCCCTGCTCCACGATTTGAACAGAAGGAAGGCATGCTGCCAGGAAGGATTCTGAATAAACATGACCCATTTTAGCTCAGATCATCTTCATCCTCAAGTCTCAGACCATCGCTAGAAGATCCTTACAAGGAAACAATATACCCCGTTACCATGGATACTTCAGATCGATAATCATAATTCGATCGATACTACACGAGGGTTTAAGCATCGTCTGATTTGTATACGTACATCAATCATGAGGAGTATTGAAATGATTTTTCAATTTCCCAACAATCTCGACTCCATATTTTAATTATTTTGTCACAGGTACCAGTAAGGCCCAGCGAGAATTCTGAGAAATGTTATGTTGGAAACAGAAATAAAATTGAATAAAATTGAAGTAAAATGACCTTGAATTGCGTCGTTCACGATGCTATATGCAAGTCATATTCATATCAACAATTTTTTTTTGAAATCAGAAGCCTAGTCAAATTAATACGAAGATATGGATGGTCTAATGAAAAAAAATCATGGACCCATAAAAGGAACAGATAAAGATTTTATTGACTGCTCAGACGTAACTAATTAAAATTGATCGTTCAGTGTCTGTAAATATCCAATTCTAACATGATATATAAGTTTTATAAAAGAAATGTTCAACCTAGTGATTGTATAAAGCTTCATTGATAACGGAATATACATCACTTTCTGTTATATTTTCGGATGGTATTCCCATGTGAAATTAAAAATCTACTTCGATTAAAGTTATTTAACTGTTCAAATCGCCAAAATGCGCACAAGATAAGTATACAAGTGTCGAATTTTGTAGGATATAGAGAATTTTTTTATTTTATTTTAAAGAACTGTAAACAAATTTGCTTTAAATAGTTTAAGGGCATGTCACGTATAGATCTTTTATGACTTCTTTCTCACAGTATCAGTGCTGTTCATTCCTCCTACATCTTTTTGATCGATCCCCCCCCCCCTTTTTTTTAGACAGTAACTTTCTAAATTGAATAAAAAAAATTCTTAGCATTAGATACATTTTCATTTCCCTCATTTCCGTTGTAGAAATTGGCATGGTTTTACCGGATGTTTGTTTTTGATTTTTTTTCCCAATCACTTATACTTTCTAGAATGATGACGCAATAGTCACTGGCATTGATAACTGCATATCAGGCTGTGTAACATGTGATTAGAATGTTGTTTTATTATACCGATCCTTGACAATTTTTTTGTTAAAGGAACTGATATCAAGATATCCGGACAATTACCCCCATCCCATGATAACCAAGGATAACCACCCCCGCTAACCTAAATGAAATGCGAATCGATTGGGAGACCATTTTAGGGAAGTGGCAAAAAGGGTCCTCTTTTTTCTCATCTCCCATCCCCCGCCCCTCTCTCTATCTCTCCCTCTCTTTTCTATTTTTTTTTCTTTTAAAATTATGAACATATTATGTATAATGACCCTTTCTCGATGCAGGGACCCCAAAGAATTCTGACTTGCGAACACCCCCGTGCACGCACCCCTAACACAATCACAACAATCACATCTAACCTAACATCATTTCATATAATATCATTGCTGTAATCACAGCAGCTGTATGTGGGCCAGATGGATGAATAATTTCCCTACTTGCCAAGAAGTTTATACTGACAGAATCTAATCCAAAGTCATAGTGACAATCAACAATATATCTCACGAGCTATAATCATAATCCTTGAATAAATGAACAATGGATTCATCCATGAATCATAATCATAGAAGTCAATGTCCTCTGCACGTGAGCTGTCAAAAGACATTACATGATTATCCCAACAATCTATTTAATCCACTCTTAATCCACTTTGATCAAGGTTGAATTATGACTACGACTGCGTTATTATTATTTTTGTTCTAGAGAGTGAATGTAATAAACGCCAAAACGTGATGTGAATGTCATTCAGATAGAATACGAATTACTGATAGTTACGAATAAATCATTGCATTTGAGTAATTGATTTATCATGTTTATATAAGATCGCATGTATAATTAGCACTAATCCATCAGTGAATGTCATATTGATAACATTATTTCTTGGGTGGAAATCTCCATGTTAGAACTTAGTTCTAAGTGCAGCCTCTGTAACATTTTTATCACTGATGACATCATGAGAGCAATAATACATCAAAAAGACAGTAAGTGTTTAAAGGTATTACAAAGTTTTGGTATGGGGTCGTGAATTTGGTTCAAATTAACATATTGGAAGCATATGCCTTCCTACAATATTCATTGATCGTTGTCGCGGTTGAAATCGAGTCTAAAGTTATGAAATTATAGATAATAAACTCTTTATGTTGTATAGCTCCCTCTCAAGGTCAAGATATTAATTTAGCTATGAAACAATGTTTCTTGACTAAAATCGACCGATTAGCTATTCCCGTTTGGAAACTATATATCACAACTACATATTCTGAGATTTTCATGGTCGCAGCTACCATTGTACGGCCAAAGGCGCTATTTGAAATTTATCAAAATTTACCGGGAGCACCGGTAAATTTGTATATTCAATTTTTCTCAAAAACAGAAGTGTTTTATGGGCTAATTTATTTAGTGCTTATAATACATCCACAGGGCATCCAAATATATCAAAATTGTAAAGATTCACTATCCACCCAATTTTCAAAATTTCCCAAAACGTTGTATTACCTTTAAGTAAGTGATGTTTAAACACTCTACATAAACACCTGCAGTCACATCATAACATTTTTTTTTGGGGGGGGGCCTGCGTTTTAAAAGGAGACGAAATTGCCTGATTGCAGTCTTTAATCGGCATGGATGATAAAATATTGTAAAAATTATGTTATTATGAGAGAGGTTCAACTTGTCTTTTGTTGATGCTTTCGGATAAATAAGAATGTCATTCATTTTTGCACATCATATTGATACAAACTGAATTTTCAATTCATTTGGTTGTGAAGTCAATTGATGTAAAACAGATTGATTGATCGTTGTGCCATTCTTAATGCGAAACTGAAACTAACAACCATTTAAAAGACAATTGATTCGATGCAGTGGCTGAATGCAAATAGTTGTAAGATCACAAGCCAGTAGTACAAGATTGTGACTGAGTTGGCATAATCACAGTATATGATTAAGGATGTCTATCATAATAATCCATGCCAAGAAATGGCGCAAAAAAGGCGATAAACCTACAGCACAAATACATACCTTTGCTCACAATAATCACTCGATCAGTATATTTCCGTTAGAAATTGTCTTTATAAATGAAGAAAAGCTGTAAAGTTATGTTAAACTGTAATAGCATGGTTGCTTTGATGTTTCGTTGGAAACATTAAACGCAGAACTGGATTCAAATAATATTTTTAATTGGTACAAGAATGTGATAAAAAAATAATATCAGAAAAAACGAGGAATCCATGAAATCAATAACTAAACCAAAGAAGTTAACAACATCTTTGAGCATGTGTTTGTTGTACAGAAGAAAAAAAGGAATATGACGAGCACATAAAGAGAAGAAGTAGACGAAGGTAACGGGAAAAGGAAAAAGAGAAGACTCGACGTATATGAATAAGGAGAGAAATAAATCACTTACGAAAGCATCCGAGAAATGAGACGTGGAACAAGTCACCTCCAATTCACATAAAATTGTCTTCCCTTTCTGAAAACTCGATCCCCTGGCAAATCCTCCACTGGTAGGCACCGTTACGATATCCAATGGTTACATGCGAACAAGACACTTCTACCCCTTGGCAATGTACAGAGCACAAAACGATGCCACCATGCATCCAACTATGACTCTTATGAAATGACAGGCATCCGTTCGCGTTTGGCTGGTGGTTGAGGAGCGCGCGAAGAGTCGGGAAACTGAAAGCACTGAGTTGATCGAGTCACTGTGTGTGACACGCCGTGTTAATTCAGCACTGCATTCATAACCTTGTTTCTAAATCTGTATGAATAGTTGTGGTATTCTAGCATATATATCACGATATTTTCTTTACGTTATACATGAATATTGTGCTTATTCTTGAAACATTTGAGATTATCAATGTAATTAACGGATTCTGAAAGCAACTAGGCTAAAAAAAAAGGAACTTATTATGCGCATGTCATTTTAAAAATCGTTGACAAGTATTGGGGACTGGGGACTCCCAATTTAGTCGTCTGTCAAAATTAACGTGGTTTTCTTTGACACTGTAATGAGAAGAATTATATCAATTTTTTAAAATACTATGAGCCTTTTTTTCTGACAAGAATACAGATTTTGGAACTCCAAATTTTGTTTATTTAGAATCATGGTATAAAATGTGTATTAGGTCATCATCTGTTGTTCGAATACTACCTTCCTCAAATCTCAAGATTTGATGGGAATCTATCTTTTCTTTGGTTGTTTTCTGCCATTCAATCAGGAAGGGGGCGCGCCCTCACGCCCTCCCCCCCCCCCCCCTCACGCCCTCCCCTCCCCCCCCCCCCTCCTCCGCACTACGCCATCCACCACCAGCACTTGAAACTGAGCTATACCCATGGCGGTTTGATTGCGGTGCGATCGTATACATAAAGAGCTGACCACACAGTTGCTTCGCAAGGAATATTCTTACCACAAAGCCTTGCATAAAACAGAGATCAACATTATATTCTACTCCATCATGATAGACAGACAGAAAGCAAATAGAAAGCGTCTTTAGTGATATCCATCTGTTTTTACCACAACTCGTCTCAGTTCCAAGTTGCCTTTGGTAAGCGCAAATACTTACAATATTGCAAACGTGATGTTTTTTTTTTTATAATAAGGAAAGTGTAAATGCGTCTTGACTTTAAACATCTGTATATCTGCATTCGAAACAATGCAAATCTCCGAACTGAGTTATAACCTTACATTTAGGACTGCAGTATGTACGACTACATGCAAGATGAAATTCACATTTAATGAGAATAGTCATTCTTTCGTATACCTATTTGACAACTTTCATTTGCGCAGACTTTCAATGTGTCGGACGTATTTAACCGAAGTGTCAAACGTGGAAATTAACAGATGATGATCATACAGCTATCATGAGATACACTCAATAAATCAACACTCATGATGAAGTCAATTATCATTTAGTTTAAGTTAATTTCATATTCAATAAACAATCTTATCATCAGTCTCAGATGACAGTCTATATTACGGCGTAATCAGCGATAAACCTGCTGGTAAAAAAAAAAAAAAAAACACCTTTAAATGTTTGCGTTGGTGAGGTGATGGGGTTGGCATAGCAACCAAGCATATCTGCCCAGACAGTACGTAGCATTTTATGAAAAGTTGTTGAAAGGGATGCATTTTGAAGGGAAGCAGAGTGATGATGAGTGTTTGGTGTACAGTAATTCTTCATCTAATTCTTTCACCATGCACCGACGATAATGGTCTGACCGGGGCGTAAATGGTTTTATCTGAAATGCTCTTAGCAGGACAATTAAAACATTAATGGGTATGCCTCTTGTCACTGAAACAGACCAGATACCCCCTCCCCCCCTCTCTCTCTCTCTCTCTCTCTCTGTCTTTACGCCATTCGATTTTTTTTTTTTGGTTTTTTTTTTTTGGGGGGGGGGGGGGTCGTATCACTTTTCACGTTACCACCCCTCCCCCACTATCTCTCCTTACGCCATTCGATTAGGAGGGGCCACGTGACCCCGTATCCTAGTAGCTACACAACTGAAAACATACATGTATGATTGTGATGCCAATAACTATGTGTTCGTATATTCCAGGAATTCCACACAGTAGGGGAAAGAGCAGGCTAGCAGTGGAACGTTGGATCGGAAATTGATACAAAATCAAATGCTCCCCGCTTCATCCCCTTTTATAAATGTAAGTAACCCATTGCTAGTCCCGAACATTTATATTTAGGAATGACGACAATCCTCTCAAAGTTGCAGTCCTTCTAAACTATAATGGTGTGAACTTATCTATCCCTGCAGATCCTACCTTGAATATAGAGGTGCTATAATTATGTTCAGTGAAACCTGTCCATAATGGCCAACCAAGGGAGACAAGAATGTGGTCTTTGTAGACGGGTGGTCTTTCTATACAGGGCACTAAAGCATACTTGACTGTATATACATGGACCCTATATTGTGGCAGGGTCCATGGTTTTATGCACTGCAATCTTGATACTATGTATTTCACATTCAAGACCTCAATCAGGAAAATTTCCACTCTTGGATTTTTGTTACAATCCTACTTCAATCTTTATCATTTTGTCTTTAACATAATTATAGTCGGGGTCGTGTCGCAATGTTTGCGGTGTGGTGGCCCTAATAGCGACTGTGTCTTGTCACAACATGAGATCTATTTATTTAGCTTTTTTCTTGAAATGAAGTTCACCGCAAGTTACACTTCATTGCTAAGTTCGAATCTGAATCTGTCAGCCCGTTTCCTATCTCAGTCCTACATTTCCTTCCTTGGATATAAAACACTGGCCTTTTATTAAATACCGGTACATTTTTTGTAAACTTTCACTCAACACACATCTAACCCCACCCATACACATCCCACACCACTCCCAGTCGCACCCCACATACACAATTAACACAATGTACTGCAAACAGATGTATTTTTGTTGTTGTTTTGCTTTATTTGGGGAAACATTCAGATTATAATCTGATATATAGTTTATCAGTGTCAGTCGGCAACACAAACACATATACTTGTTTTTGTGTTAACCATAACAATTAAATTGCTAGTTTAAAACAAGAAGAAAAAGAAGAAGATATTTCACCTGAGAAACACAACGCCTTGAATACCAACAGTGACCTAGTCTACCCCCAAACATTACAAATTTGAGACAGAAATAGGCCTACAGCAAAGCTGTTTTGGCACATAAACATGATGTAACAGCTTAGAGTTACTTGCTACAATACTCTATAAGAGCAACATATTTAATAAAAACAAGTATATGATTAACTTCACTCCTTATATCACTTTCAAGGGATTTATACTAACAAAAATATTTTGAAATGAATATATCCATATCTCATTATGCAGTATTTCTATTTCATCTTTAAACAAAAATTTTTATTTGATAACTGGATGGAAAAATAAATATATTTCTAACCTAGCATGTGTCATATATCATATAGGACTGTATTCTTAAACTATTGAAAATGTGGGGACAGTCCTTTCATTAAAATATAAGTAGCAACAAATAATAAAAGATGCCATAATATGAGACAATTGGAAAAACATTCTATAATAACATTTCAAATAGCACGACATTAAAATACATGATCTGAAAGAAATTATCTTTGGTTTGGGCCTTGTGTGGAATAATACTTGTTTTACACAATAGTTTCTTTCTGTTAATCATGCACCATACATGAATAACATTTCCCTTTTTTGGGGTGAGAAAATGCTATAAGTGGCCCGATGACAAATGAACATTGAGCTGTCAGTTCCATGTGCCACATACATAATTAAGATTTGAATCAAAGTATTTATCTTAACTACTACTAAACAGAAAGCCAACAAAGTAGCAAATAAAACACAGATGTACAAGAAAGCTTTTAAAACATTTCTTCAACAAATGAAAGTAACAAATAGAAATGTAATGCTATATATATTCTTTAAGATAAAAGAAAGCGGAATGAGGATAGCGGGAGTTTTTTCTTTAAATACCCTTTAGCACCAATGTATTCCAAACCTGAATAGAAAGTAAATATCTGTTAAAATCTTTAAATGGCATTCACTGGTATTATCCTCTAACACTTAACTTATACCCTTCTTGTTCTACACTGATGATATATATATATTTATCTTTAATTTTTTTACCTAGTTCAACCTGATGGAATACCTTTCCAATGGTACATGCATAAAGAAAACACGAAAATGCAAACAATATTCTGCAGCACTAGATGGTATGTTAAAGAATACGGTAATGAATTATGCAGCAGGAGTGTTTACAGAAAAAGGGAATTACACAAGTGCTTGCAGTTGAAAACAAATCTTGAAATAATATTTCCAGCAGGATATATAGTGAGAGATATACACAAAGAACAAACAAAACTACTAGTATATGACTAACTACCGGTAGTACCAAGTCTTGTATCAGTAGAACAACATTCCAATAATATACACTAAGCAACCATATCATGCGAAAAAAAATTAAGCTCCATCTTTGTATTCCTTACTTTAAGTAGTCTATATATTAGATGCATTTAATACCAAAATGAACAATCTCTTCATGTATCTAATGTAAGATCATCCTATTATTCTCAATCAGCTGCAATTTCGAACTCAATCACTTTCTTCTTTATGAATTTTAGCTTTAAAGTGTTATCTCATTAATCATATCTTTTATGATGAATTTCAGCTGTAAAGCTTTAATCAAAATGCCTTTAATGATTTTAGGTGGATGTACAAACATTGGTATATTGCCAATAATTCATATATTAATGCATGTCTTTCTTCTAGAGCCACTTCTACACATATAACATATTTAAATTAAAGCAGATGGTAGGCCCTAAGGCTTCCCACAAGAAAAATAAACACTGAAAACGGTAATATATAAGTATATATGTCTATATATTTCTTCAGATAAAAACAAAATATTACAATGTTTTCACATTAATACATAGAATACTCTAGTAATGAACTTTCTTTTAAATGATGCTGTCGGTATAGTTCTATAATATATGCTTTAGCGCCACGGTCAATATCCTACACCATCCCAAATCCTCACTTTAACCCTGGACAAAACAATATACCTAATCCTAATCCTAAATCTTAGCATTAATACCAAAAAGCAATACCGGTACTAACTCTTACCCTATATCTTTGGTGAAATAAAGGTGGGAACAATTGTTGCTGGAGAACAAATCTGGTCACCATATGTTTACATGAGTAAATAGGCACGTATCTATAAAATATAATGATCACATGAACGTCCCTCTTAAAGAGAAAGAAATGCAACATTGACATGATAAACAAGTTCCTCTACTGTCATAATTTATAAACAGTGAGTTGTCTTTGTTTGGTACTCACAAAAGTCTATTGATGAGGACAGATGTGAATTTTCTCGATTAAGAACATCACTTTTTGGCTTTACACTCTTGTTTCTTGTATCAATCTTTTGATTCATCGATTCAAAACTGGGGAAGGGAACATGAATGACTGCAATGTGAGGGCATGTCTCAATCCAAGCTGAAAGTAGCACAAAGGTTCTGAGCTGTTGGCCATCAGCCCTGATAGCACCTTTTCGGTCTGTACCAGTTACATCTTGTTTTGTGCGGTGCATGTGTATCTGTGCACAGGATCGAACAGGATTAGGTGCACAAGAGGATAGTCCTCTTTAACGGAAAGTGAAAGAGTTCTGCTTTTGTTGGCTTACAAGGCATCATTTGACTGATGTAGAACATCTTAAGCAACATGTGAGAAGGACATTGCACAACACATGAATGTACAAATGGACGGTGCAAATATCGCAATGAATTACTGACGTTTTATCATCCGCTTATTGCCTTCATAGGCTTTCTCAGCCCAGGTAATAAGGTAATAAATAACTTCTCATGTGCAACAGGCATTCAAGGCGGCATATGGATATATGTTGTTTATGAAATTGACATTTAACACTCTATAAAATCAGTGTACTAGTTGAATAACTCTGGATTCGAAACTGGCCTAGTGTTCACTTTTATGAATACAGCCTGTTCTTTCCCTAATGAACAAGGAGAAAAAAATATATGTTGATACAGTCGAACCTGCACATGGCAGACAATATATCTTTGATTGCCTGTACACATAGTAATATACAGACAGTTGTGACACACGAGCACGTACGTGATCAAAGGTCAATGCATGGAACTACAAATGGTTTCCTCCACATACAATCTCTATGGGAGGTACCTATTTGGAGCTCCATTTTTTACCTATGATTGCGTACGTGTGGGTGTGTCACAACTGTCTCTCTCAGTACGCTCTAATAATGTGAGGAATGCCTCCTTTATGGTATTAACAAACTAGATGGAACTTCAACTGCGCGCAGTCGAAATGATGCCTCCGTCATAGAGCAATTTTACAAACCAAAACAGAAGAATTTTTTCAAATTCAAGTTCAATTGTAATCCATTAACAGGTTCTCAGAATATCGTGATTACAAGCAATTTCTCATGTACATATATGACCCTTTGATCTTTGACCTCATGACTCTAAAATCCACTCAGTTCATTGGCTCTGCAAGATGTCCAGAGTTAAATAGTAATCCATCTGTCAGTTCTAATGAGAATGCGTTCACAAGCTATTTTTGCATACATAATGAGCCCATGACCTTTGACCTATGACCTCATGACCCAAGAATCGACTCAGTTCATTGGCTCTGCAAGATACATACCTGATCTAAGTTTGGCAGGAATCCATCAATCTGTTCTAATGATAATGCGATCACAAGCTGTTTTTGCATACATAATGAGCCGCATGACCTTTGACCTTGACCTCATGACCCCAAAATCTAATCAGTTCATCGGTTCTGCAAGTAACATACATGACCTAAGTTTGGCAGGAATCCATCAATCGGTTCTTTAGATAACGCGATCACAAGCTATTTTTGCATACATAATGAGCCCTGTGACCTTTGACCTTTGACTTTGTGACCCCAAAATCTAATCAGTTCATCGGCTCTGTAAGATAAATACATGACCAAAGTTTGGCAGGAATCCATCAATCGGTTCTTCAGATAACGCGATCACGAGGTGTTTTTGCATACATAATGAGCCCTGTGACCTTTGACCTTTGACCTCGTGACCCCAAAATCTAATCAGTTCACCGGCTCTGTAAGATACATACATGACCAAAGTTTGGCAGGAATCCATCAATAGGTTCTTTAGATAACGCGATCACGAGAACGGGACGTACGGACGTACGTACGTACGTACGGACGGACGGACAACCCAAAAACATAATGCCTCCGGCTACTTCGTAACGGAGGCATAAAAATAACTGGGCTCACTTGCTTATAATAACATTAATGTTTTTAAACAAACCCTCATCCCTGTCTTCCATACAATATACCTTCTATTAAAGATATATCAAAGAATGCTATTCGTCACTCAATCATCAATGTCATCTTTATTTCAGACTGTACAATATAATTTCAGCTTGCCTTTTGTTGAGGCACCACTTCAACACTTCACTCATTCCATTTCTAATTTCCGTTAGATGTGTCCCATCGTACATGCTCATTTCCCAAGCAATGTTCTTACGTCATCAACCTTTTCAAGTACAGATCTGGGACCTGTTTCACAAAGCCTTTTCAATGACAAATTACTAAAATTCAGTGACAAATCTGCTGATAACCAATCAAAAGCAAGGATTTCACTAGCTTATAACAAAACAAAAACTGTCATTTGTCACTGATGACAAGTTTTGTGAAACAGGGCCCAGATATACTGTTGATTAGATCCCCATCAAATAATTAGTAATTTGAATACATTTGACGCCTTGGTGAATGGTTGGTGGCGTCATACGGTGAAATTCATCTTTTTGTGTAAGGGTTACAGCGCCCTCAATCGCCTTTGGGAATCAGTTTGTTCATCTCAGGCTGGAGTAATTCCTCCACTAAGGTGTTAACGAACTTACTCAGCTCATCGGAAATCTCCTCCTTACTTCTGCAAAGTGAACACAGAAAGAAAGGAATATACATAAACTGTTATTCTTGATTTTTTTCAAAACAGCAGGACAGACAGGTAAAATATAAACAAAGACTAAAACTTAATACAAATATGGAATTTGTTATTTTATAAAGTTTTTGTTATTTCAATGTTTTTTTATGATTTATAGGTGCTTCGTATTCAAGATTCAAGATTCAAGATTCAAGATAATTTATTGTCTGATTTAAAAAAATACAGAAATTCGTCCTCCACTGGCGTGTGATGTACATATACAAACAACATAAACAATATATAAATACATTTGAGGATACAAAGAAAATACAACGATAATAATAATAACAATAATAATAACAATAATAGTATTAACAAAGCTGACATGTAAACTTGAAAACTGGCATTTAAAAATGAATCTCGATAATGCACAGAATGCATTGAATAAGTGAATTTAAAAGTGCTCTGAAACATTCACCCCTTCTCTCCCAGAAAAGGGGTATGAGGAGAGAGAGAAAAGAACAAATGAGAGAGAGAGAGAGAGGGAGGAGTCGAATGGAGTAGAACAGAAAGGGAATGTGAGGGAGAAAGAGAAGGAGGGAGAAAAGAGAAGGTGACAGAAAACGAGGAGCTCTGGGAGGGAAGAGATGAGGTAGAGGTAGAGTACAGGATATCAAGAACAGTGACTGCCCGTGGTAAAAAAGACAAATGAGTCGTCAACATTCAAAAATTTGAAATTCAGGGCTGCAAGCTAGAGATAGACCCTGTGCAGTAGAAAGTTAGAATAAAAAAAGTGTAAAAAAGTGTCCAATAAGGAACCTAGCCTTAGCAATTTCACATTTACATATACATATACATGTGTCATGGGACAGCGGCCATAACATACTAAAAACATGTAAGAGGGCATGCATGAAGTCTGGTACATGTATACAAAGAGATGCAGTGTAGAAGAGAGGGGAGAAATAAGAAAAAAGTGGTAGATAAGGGAGAAATGCACACCTAAAACAAAGCTTCAAGTGAAAGGAGGGAAGAAGGAGGGAGAAAGAACATAGCAGCTGACATTTATGCATGCACTCAAGATACGTTGTTCATCCATTAAAAGTTTAAAAGATTACTGTTTCGCATCATTATGGACAGAGTGAAAGGCATTTTAACACTATCATAAAAGACAGTTCTTCTCAAATATACATATTTGTTGAGTTGAAAGACATTTACTGTTATAGGTTACATTATTGCACTTAATATTGACATTTGAAATATTGACATTGATTCAAAAATTGATTAAAAAATTGATCAAAAAAGCATGGCAAAAGACATCAACTGTTCGAAAAATGGTTATCATGAAAATGATCACACCATTCTACAAAACTCTGTACTTCTTGAAAGTAGTTCTCAGGCCCATGCTTTAGAAAGCCGCATATAGCTGTGTCATCAGCGTATTTTACGACAGAGCAGTTAGAGAAGAGAGAAGTGCTTCCACTGGAGTAAACGGCACTATATAAACGTCCAGTCTTGTTTGTAGTTGTTGATGAATAAAAAAATAAATATAAAAATATATATTGTGAAACTTTTGCAATACTTTTTGAATAACAAAAATGTAAGCATTTATAAATTCCCAAAAAGCAAAATATATGCATATCAAATCTAGCAATATATTCATGAAAGCAAATTACCTTTGTGTAGCATCTGCACATATCTCAGTATAGTATTTGATCTTGGGTTCTGTTCCACTTGTTCTTAGGGTTGCTATCACACCGTTATCAAACGTGAAGGTGATCATTTGACTTGATTTACTGACAGGGAGGATCTGGAAAAACCAATTTATAAAAAGAAATAATGAAAACGATAGCGAAATATATACAGAATAGATGATGTGAATTAATGAGCATTTCTTTAAAGGGTTCTAGTGAAAAATATTCAAAAAGATTACAGATGTCATAGTCCTCTCATATAAAGCTGTATGATTTAAAAATTGATTTAAAAATACTTATTTGTAAGGATTGCTACCAGAATTTTAAACAAGAGCTTCCTTAAATTTGATTTATAAAGTGAAAGTCGTCTTTTAAAATGAATAAAAAGTTTATTTACATTTACAGGTTTACCCAAGTATATAACAGAACAAGCCAATCAAATGTTTTTTTGTAGCCAATTCTTAGACACATCTACCTTCAGCTATATTATACTTAATTTGGTATCGCCATTCATAACAAATGCCACGTAATAATGCATACTAGGGTTATCAAATACTGCACAGGCCAATATTTTTGTGTTTCACATAAAGCCACGACCATTACCAAGTATGTACTCTTTGATAATGACTATTCTATTTCTGTGGATCATGAACTAATTACCGATTATCACAGTCATCATAATAAATGAAAAGAATCTATGAAAGAAGTGCCCCGTTACAATCAGTGAGGTCTCGAACTGCACCGAATGACTGGTTGATGGCTTGTGTTACAGTGTACAGACGCCATGTTTGACATGCGATGGGGTTTACTTTTGTTTTTTAGTCATGCAACATTACTTGCTGGTAATATTTTCTTGTGTTGTTAAATTCACGATCAATGAGTGGTTCTCAAAACTAGCGAAAAAATAAAAACCTGCGAAAAATAACTGCTTATACTAAAGTAGTGATTGGATGATTTGGGAAAGGAATTTCATGGCCCTCTTAGAGGAACTGCACGAACAAGTACTTGGCTTGCCTGCTAAACTTTAAGGTTGGTACAAGCTTAAAACTAACATGTTACGATTACCCCAACCAATGAAAGTTTTCAGACTTACAGCTCGTTTGTCAGGTTGAGAACTATCATAGCCTGTGGTCAGATCTCTGACTGATGTCACCTTACTGCCACCAATTGAATCAGGATACTGGAAGACACAAAACAAAACTGGATTATTTCTTATATCCAGTACATGATATAAACATCTGTGGTCACATGCACAAGTATCCTAAAATGCTGAAAAACTTTTCAATTATGGCATCTGCAAATTTGTCTGGGACATATAGAAAGTCATAACATTTTGTTTATCTGTGTTCCAAAAAATTGTTAAAGAGAGGGAAATAGAACAGAAAGGAAACACTGTATAGCTTCCCTAGATAATATCATTGCTGAATATGGCGGGTGGGTAGACAGAGGTGAGAGAACCTTTGCTCATACAGGGTTGTGGAACTTTGTTGTGGAACGCTCTCCCTTTAGAGATTTGTAGTGGCAAATCAACTTAAATTTGAAAAAAATCTACCGCATATCTCTTTGATTTAGCATTTAATTGGTCCATCTCATATCTGAATGTTCCATTTTACATATGTTATTCTTTCATGTACAATGTAGACGTTTTTTGGGGGTGATTTCATCTTTTGCACTACTGCACCTTGAGCATTTGATTTCAAGTGGGTTTGGCGCCTTGGAAATCTTATCATTATCATCATTATTTTTACACAACAGAAGACAATTTGGACAGAATACTACTGATACTGCCATCCTTAGGAATTAAATGAATTTGCAATTGAAAACGTACACCAACTAATTCAATATTTCAATACAGTTTCGAAAACATCAAGTAATCTTGAGCTCAGTAATCATTAATTTCATTCATGGAGAGGGTGTACTCACAGAGCCTTGGTTCAAAGTTCGTATTCTCTCAAACATGGCCTTCATTGTTGCAGGCTGGAGACAGATGTAATAGGAATTCTTTGAGACATGGTAACCATACCTGAAAGAGAGAGAAGAGAAGGGATAGAGAGACAGGGAACAGAGAGAGAGAGAGAGAGAGAGAGTTATTGCAACAATTTACAATCATGCTGTATTCCTTTCAAAAAGGTAGATCACTAAACTGTCTGACATTTGGGAACATTGTTCAAATCTTTTTCAGAAAAATAATTAAGTGAAAAAAAAAGTTAACAGTTATTTTTTATTCATAAATAATTATTCTGAGTCAAAACTGTTATCAGAATAATGGCTTAATTTCAAAGTTACATTTCAAAGTCCTGTGAAAGCACAAAGATGTGTTATCATGTATGATATTTGAGGCAAACCTGGATTGGACTACTATTTACCGTCTTTCTTTTAAGGCAACTTTGTCCACTAAATTAAGATATTTTCAATTTCAATTTCTTCATCGATATCTCCCTCTGAATAAATTTCTTTTTGATATTAAATTTATTGATTCAAAACTCTGTTCCTTGTGTAAAATTGATGATGAGACGTTGCAACATTTTTTTGGGGACTGTAAAATTGCTCATTCTTTTTGGTTAGAAGTGCAGGAAATTCTGCACAAAGAACTGCACAACAGTTTTACTATTACCAACAGAGATGTTTTTTTTTGTATCACGGATCCAGCTTTTAACAAATTTAATTTTGTTATTATTCATGCCAAGTATTATCTGTATTGCTGTCGATGTAACAAGATATTGCCTACCATGTATCAATTTATTTGTAAATTAAAACTAAGTTGTGCTATCGAAAAAGAAATTGCCCTTGGTCGGGATAGACTTGACGCTTGGAACAAGAAATGGGATCTTTTGAATATTTAAATGATGTGTACGCTTTATATTCTGGGTATTAAACGTTCTTTTTTAATTTTTTTATTTGATATAGGGTGTTTCTACATACATGCAATATGACCTGTTGGGTACATGCTGAACCCTTTCCTTTTCTGTCTGTATTTTTTCACTTTCGATGTAAATTGTACGTATTTTGTCTTGTCTATTTTTGTTTTTGTTTGGTAATGTTTAAAAAAAAATTGCCTACATTGTAATAAGATTGTATGAGGTCAACTTAAGAGTGTAATATGGAGCTGGTGGTTATATTTTGTACGTTTTTTTCCCCCCACCAGTTCCAAGTACAAGTACAGGCGAATAAACATGAGAAAAAAAAGAAAAAAAATTGTATGTTATCATTTATTATAGCAATATTTGTATAGTCCAGTGATTAATATATAGGAAGGGCATGAAACATTCTTAATCTTCTTAAAGGGATCCGGTAACTTTGTCTCAGATTCTGAAACAAAATTCTGGATTTAGCTCATGATGCTATAATAATTATAAACCTTTAGGTCAGTCAGGAACCCCATGACTTTTACAAGTCGATCGCTTGTCTGATAATCAAGATATTTATAATTGGAATTACAAATTTTGAAAACCGTTCGCCTGACGGTTTTCATAACACTACAGTCTATTGGGGAAAAAGAGTATGGTAAAACCGGTCACTCAAAGATTTTTACTTTTTTGAGGCACTTCTTGATCATTTTGAAGCGCAATTTTTTTAGGGCTTCAATATTACACCATATCAAAGACACTGATAACGCGTAGGGCCGTGTATCTCAGATTTAACATTGTTAAACGATCCCTTTAAGCTCCCTTTTCACTCTTTTTTCTTTCTATATATAATTTTTTCTTTTTATAGGATGTCAACTTGTACATCTAGAAGACACCATATACTCACTTTTCATAGATTTCGTCCAGTTTTTCTGTGCATGTGAGGTTGATAGAGTTGAGATATGCTGCCATTTCACAAGCTATTGCCCCTGCACTGATGCCATCCTTGTCCATTACCATAGTCCCACACATAAACCCTGAATGCCGGTAAAGATATGGTAATACAAATTACTGCAATCCGGTATATGATGATTGGATGCGGGTAAAGATATAGTAATAACAGTTACTACAGTCCCATACATAAACCATGAATTCTGGTAAAGATATATAGTAATACAAATTACTACAGTCCCACACATAAACCCTGAATGCAGGTAAAGATATAATAAACATATGAATACAGTCCCACACATAAACCCTGAATGCAGGTAAAGATATAATAAACATATGAATACAGTCCCACACATAAACCCTGAATGCAGGTAAAGATATAATAAACATATGAATACAGTCCCACACATAAACCCTGAATTCAGGTAAAGATATAATAAACATATGAATACAGTCCCACACATAAACCCTGAATTCAGGGAAAGATATGGTAATACAAATTACTGCAGTCCCGTATATAATGATTGGATGGGGGTAAAGATATAGTAATACCAATTACTACAGTCCTACATATGTGACCCGGCACCACAAAACCACCAAAAAGTCGCAAAAAATTATTTTCCTGATTTCATCTGATTATGAAAGAAGAAGTTCTCCTCATTAAAATGGTATATTACTTGTCCAAATTGAAGCTTCCTAACCCTTTCAATTTAGTGAATGAAAAGAGCTGGTGAGGGAGGTTACTGGTATTAAATTGTGAGAAAGAGAGCTTTAAAGTTTGGGGCTATTCAAGCATGCGGAGCAAGCAAACCACAGGGAAATCAATAGAAGGGTGAATCAAAAGGCCATAGCAACCACTATGAAGAGATTTTCAGATTAGGCTGAAATTTGGCCTGATGGTCAAACATAGTCTGTTCATTATGTTTCTGAGGTTTCAATGTGTGGACTTAAGTCTTTCAAAAGTTATTATGTTGTAAATGTATAGAGTTGTAATTGGACAGATTAAGTGAACTGCAACATAGTGCCGAGACACCTGCACTAGACAATGCCTATTCATGGTGGACCCGGAGTCTTTTTGTTCCCCCTTACATAACACTGCTTGTCACCTATCTTGTTTTGTATACATCTGGGCAATTATTTGTAAACACATTATCAGGAATTCTCTCGTCGCTGTCTTGCCCGAAGTGTTCAGTAAGCAAAGCTGTAAGGTTGGCCTGATCCCCCGCAGCTAGCCCCCGCATCATCGCTTCGTTGACCGCCCGAGCTACCCGGGCATCTGCGTTGGTGCACCCCGGTACCATCCCACGGCTCTGCTCACGTACAAAACCTGGCATTGTAACGACGTTGTAGACTTTTTCGCAACTTGTCACTCTCAAATGTATAAAATATAATAATGTTCTTAGGTCTACTCTTGATCAACAAATTCTGGATATGTGATGTACAATCAAGCTAGTCGAAGTCGTTAACGGAGAATATAAGACGAACGCAAATCTGGAACTCGGATGTGAAAGCGGATACAAACAAAATGGCGCGCCGCACTGATTGCTATAACGGACCAATCACAGCCCGCGTAGCACGACCCGTTAGCAACGACCGACCATTTCCGGACTACGATAATTTCGCTCGGGAAAAGTGATCAAATTTTGGAAGAGACCGAAGGCTGTGCGAAAAAAACTGGTCTAGAAAAACCGTTTAAAACACATCTTCTGCTATGTTTTAGACTTCCAAATTTTGATACTAGGTACAGAAAAGACCACTCTTTCAGAAAATGCAAAAAAACAAAAATCTATTTTTTTCACCTAAATTGACATGTTAGCTGATTACGGAGAATCGCTGGTTGCGACTTTTTGTTGGTTTTGTGGTGCCGGGTCACATATAAACTATGGATGTAGGTAAATATACAAGAGTGTCACGCTGCATAGTAGAAAGATCTGCCACTACAGTTCCACATATTAACTTTGGAGGCAGACCAAGATTTAGGAATATAAGCCATAATAGCCCCACAAATGCATTCTAGATTCAGGTAAATATATGTGACTAATAAGCAAATCATTGGGCCGTATGCGTAAAAAGTAGCAAGTGCAAGCAATTGCTTCTCAAGCAAAAGATCAACCTCAAGCAGTTGCTTAAACCTGCATGCATAATTTTTGGATAATGCTCAGAGCTTTTGCTTGACGTCAGCAAGTAATTGCTTACGGCTTAACAATTGTGATGTCCCTATGCTGCGAACACCATCCATGGAAGAACAAGGGGGGGGGGGTGTGGCCTCTATGCTCTACACTGGTGTTGACAGAGACAACTTAATATAAAATGCCTTGATCATGAGAAGAATTCAAACACTCAACATATCTCCAGTTCAAAGTGATTGTGCCATGGATCAGTGATGGCCTGGTGGTAGAGTCGCTAACCAGCAAGCAGTAGATGGCAGGTTCAAATCCTGCTGGTTCCAAGATTTGTTTCTGACTCGTTTTCAATTACAAGATCAAGCATGCAATTTTTATTTTCTAGGTGCAAACCATAAATTTCTTTACATTCAAGATTTTGTTTGACAGTCGATTGACAGTCTAAAGTGAATATGCTGCCTAGCCATGGGTAAAGTGATACATGTGTACTGCATACATATTTTGAGTACCCGATCATTCATTAAGCTTACCTATTGCTTCTTCAAAAGCAAAGACAACATTCTTTCCTTCTTTGATCAGATCAACAGCTTTGTTTCCCATCCATTTGAAGCCAGTCAAGGTTTCCTACAAGAAGTAAATAATAACAGTAGTTTTGGATTAAACCACAGGTAATCTCTAAAGCTCGTGACAGAAATCAATCATCAAGATGTGTGCATGTGCACAATATTGTGTAGAGGTATCTACATTGTGGTAGAAACTGTCAAGACTCCCATGTAATTTTCACAAAATAGTGTCTGTTAAATGGAATAAAACACTTTGGTGCTTGGCTAGCATTCATATCAAAGGATATATACTAGCACACCATTGTCAACTGAGGCGTTTCTTTCTAATGCACATATTTACAGAGTTGAATTTCTAATTAACAATGGGTCTACTTGCTTACGTGAGGTACTGTACATGCAGCCTTTTCACACACAGCTAAAATTCTATAAACATGATTAGTTTAAAGGGCTTTAAACTAATCAGCTGTACATACGACATCATTCACACACAGAAATTTCGGTGCGATCGTTAATCGTTTCGTGATTAACTTCTCCTCTTAAAATGCGTAGTAGTGCCATTGCGCATTGAAGGTCAGGTCATATCAAACAAAGCACACGCTCCATCCAGTTTTAACACGTTTAAACCGTTCACACACAAAATGTCAAGCTCTCTAGATACGAACTTCGTATCTGCAGCCTGCTTTGAGGGGCGTATGAATCGCGACTTCGTATCTATCCGAACATCGTATAAACGATGTTCACACAGGGAAATTTTTCTTTAAAGGTGTTTAAAACTGTTGAGTTAAACATGTTTATACTAATCATCTCTAGATACGATGAATTTTAGCTGTGTGTGAAAAGGGTGATGATCTATCATTGCTCTCTCTCTGGAGTATTCCTCTCATACAGTTGCTGTATGAAATTGCATCACAATGGTTTTCAGCACCCCTACCAAGTCTCCAATTTTTTCTCCTAGGATACAGAATGATAAACATTTTTCTAAATCAATGCAACTGTAGAAAATGAATCTGTAATAGTTTGTGCTTCGTAATTTTCAAGAGCGATTTCTTCACAGATGATGTCAAACCTGAAAAATAATGATGACTCAAAGTATGTGAGCTATTATTATGCCGACTTACCATAAATTGAAAGCCCTCCTTTTCTGCCATTTTCTGCAATAACTTTGAAGAGACGGTACTGGCAAGCATGTACATATCGTTATCTGTCGATAAAAAATGAAAAATATGGTATGATCCAAACAGTACAACAAAGAATGCCACATTGGCCGCAAAATAACCATATGGGGCCAGTCACCACGAAATGAGTCCAGTGTCGCATTAGGCTCAATCGTAGTAATAGCGATGTATAGTGTGTATGTACTGAAAATTGACCCACCTACCACATTTAAGATTTTTCCAAAAATCGACTTATTAAATTCTTTGTTTGTTGAAAGTTTCATTGAAATTGAATGATGGGAAGTGTGTTGTTGCTATGTTGTTGTTGACCAGACTATAATATGTTACGCATCATTAACTTTACACCTAATTATCTCAAAACTGGGTAATCCCATTGTTTATAAAGTCCAATTAGGTTTTTGTTCATATTTCTGGATATAATTTATCAATTTTAATGTGTGACCCCTTAATTTAAAGCTTACTTAATGTAGATTCATATACTTAAAAACAGGAATAAAAATTTTGACCAACTGGACTCATTTCGTGGTGACAGGCCCCATATATCTTCTTAAAAGGCTATATGAGGGTACACCATTTAGATTTAGATCTTTATTTAGCAATTACCATCTACATCAGCTCAGCATACAGATCGTCTGTAACTCTTTTTTTAACTATAAATCTACAGCCCTTCTAGCTGGAAACAGATGAAATGTACATTCTTCTGCACAGTTCCTACACAAATTTTACAATAAAAGCCTCACACCTTGCCTGATATAGCATCAGTGAATGAAAATTAAATTTAAAAAAAAGATAGATATTAACATCTACAACAGGTGAATTATATACCTTCTCAAACTAGATAGAACTTCAACTGCGCGCAGTCGAAATGATGCCTCCGTCATAGAGCAATTTTACAAACCAAAACAGAAGAAATTTGTCAAATTCAAGTTCAATTGTAATCCATTAAAGGTACTATGTCCCTTTTGCAGCCAACCTCAAATGCTGTAGAACTTTGCAGGAATTATGAATATGTCATGTATGTCCTATCTGTGAAATTTAAACGTTAGCAGTGTCCTCATATTCAAATTATGCAAGGAAACCCGTTTACTTGCTAGACTTCACTGTCAGACACTATTGAGTGACTGACTGGCTTTTTTTCTTCTTTGGTAATAACATACATGAAAAGAGTTGTAAAGGGTACATGAGCATTTGTCTACATCAATAACCCACTTCTTGTGATGGCCAAGATTAAACTGATTGAATCTTTGCGCAGCATAAAACGTATGACCATTCGGTGCAATTGTCTGAAAATCAAGACTATTACTTTTGGGCTCTATAGCCCTAAAGTCGATTTGACAACTAATAGTCATTATTTTCCCACTTGAAGACATTTTCAAGTCCCACCTTTTTTAGGGAAGTTCTAAATTAGTATTATCTTTCAAATGCAGTTGGAATTTAACTTTTTCATTTTTTGGCCTGCAAATGGGACATAGTACCTTTAACAGGTTCTCAGAATATCGTGATTACAAGCAATTTCTCATATTCATATATGACCCTTTGATCTTTGACCTCATGACGCTAAAATCTACTCAGTTCATTGGCTCTGCAAGATGTCCCGAGTTAAATAGTAATCCCTCTGTCAGTTCTAATGAGAATGCGTTCACAAGCTATTTTTGCATACATTATGAGCCCATGACCTTTGACCTATGACCTCATGACCCAAGAATCTACTCAGTTCATTGGCTCTGCAAGATACATACATAAACTAAGTTTGGCAGGAATCCATCAATCTGTTCCAATGATAATGCGATCACAAGCTATTTTTGAATACATAAGCCGCATGACCTTTGACCTTGACCTGATGACCCCAAAATCTAATCAGTTCATCGGCTCTGCAAGTAACAAACATGACCTAAGTTTGGCAGGAATCCATCAATCAGTTCTTCAGATAACGCGATCACGAGCTGTTTTTGCATACATAATGAGCCCTGTGACCTTTGACCTTTGACCTCGTGACCCCAAAATCTAATCAGTTTATCGGCTCTGTAAGATACATACATGACCAAAGTTTGGCAGGAATCCATCAATCGGTTCTTCAGATAACGCGATCACGAGCTGTTTTTGCATACATAATGAGCCCTGTGACCTTTGACCTTTGACCTCGTGACCCCAAAATCTAATCAGTTCATCGGCTCTGTAAGATACATACATGACCAAAGTTTGGCAGGAATCCATCAATCGATTCTTCAGATAACGCGATCACGAGCTGTTTTTGCATACATAATGAGCCCTGTGACCTTTGACCTTTGACCTCGTGACCCCAAAATCTAATCAGTTCATTGGCTCTGTAAGATACATACATGACCAAAGTTTGGCAGGAATCCATCAATCGATTCTTCAGATAACGCGATCACGAGCTGTTTTTGCATACATAATGAGCCCTGTGACCTTTGACCTTTGACCTCGTGACCCCAAAATCTAAACAGTTCATCGGCTCTGCAAGGGCGCGTTCATGCTTGATTTTGACGGCCAGAATCAGGCATCTGTTACGTGTTTAGTTTAAAACACGATTGCGTTCATGCTCACTTTTGTAGAATCACCGAAAAACGGCGATCACGAACGCCGATCGTAAACTCACAAAAAGATGCGTTTACAATTGTAAACGCGTTAAAATGGGGTCAACGCACTGACCTCTAGTGGGTCTACGTAGCATGCACAGTGAAGGTCACACAAGGCCACACAAGGAGAATTGCCTGGATGAGTCAGAGAAGTAAGCATGAACAGCTACACCGTGGAACTGCGATCACGATGAGCGTTTACGATGAGCGTTTCAGATCGCTCATTCTACCTTCAAAATCAAGCATGAACGCGCCCCAAGATACATACATGACCAAAGTTTGGCAGGAATCCATCAATCGGTTCATCAGATAACGCGATCACGAGAACGGGACGTACGGACGGACGTACGGTACGACGTACGGACGGACGGACAACCCGAAAACATAATGCCTCCGGCTACTTCGTAACGGAGGCATAAAAATGTTCTTGAAGGAAGCATATGTAAATGACAAAATAGTGAAAGTTGTCTATCATAACAATGGCAATGATACCCAGTTGCTTATCATAAACCTACCTGTTGATTCAATTCCATTCTGTTGCTTAGCACAGGAGTAACACCACCACCCTAAGAGTGCACCGAGCTCATTCCCTGTGAATATCTTCCACTGTCCATCCCCCTGCTTCTCTGCCACCGCCAGCCTGTCCGCGTCGGGGTCGTTGGCGATGATGACGGAGCTGCCGTTGGCTTCGGCCGTGCTCATGGACAGGTCAAGGGCGCTCTTTCCTTCTTCAGGATTGGGGTACTTGACGGTGGGGAACTCAGGGTCAGGATCAACCTAAGGGTATCACCAATAAGAAAAGATTGCTTAAGGAGCCTGTCTGCACTAGTTTGGCCAGGGGGAATTAGACCTCCCTGTAAGGTCACTGACAGGTGGTTCTTTCCTTCTTCGGGATTGGGGGGTACTTGACGGTGGGGAATTCAGGGTCAGGTTCAACCTATTCATGTACCAATAAGAAAAGATTGCTTAAAGCCCGTCTGCACTAGTTTTGCCAGGGGGGATTAGACCTCCCTGCAAGGTCATTGACAGGTGGTTCTTTTCTTCTTCGGGATTGGGGTACTTGACGGTGGTGAATTCAGGGTCAGGATCAACCTAAGGGTTTCACCAATAAGAAAAGATTGGTTAAAGCCAGTCTGCACTAGTTTGGCCAGGGGGGATTAGACCTCCCTGCAAGGTCACTGACATGTGGTTCTTTCCTTCTTCGGGATTGGGGTACTTGACGGTGGGGAACTCAGGGTCAGGATCAACCAATCCATGTACCAATAAGAAAAGATTGCTTAAAGCCCGTCTGCAGTTAGTTTGACCAGGGGGGATTAGACTTCCCTGCAAGGTCACTGACAGGTGGTCATCTCATCAAATCAGCTCTCAATTAACATAAGAAAAGGGGATCATGAGGGACCAACAGGCACCGATTAGGCATTGTTTGCTATATAGAGAGCACAAGTAGCTATAAGTAGTGCAGTGGGGCTTTAACTGTCAATTTTAGGGAAGTGCTCTTTCTAAACTATTGAGAAAATGTATGAAAAAAACAACTTTTGAATATCCCCATCACAAATCCAATCAGAAATGTTACAGATATCATAAATATAAACATTACATTGACATGTATCGGTTGTAAGAAACTAGATGTCCTTTAATTTAATCTAATGAATTGTTCCACTTAAATCCTTCCCCAATTCCATTAACAATGATATTGACATAATACAGCTACTATATGAATATACTCTACAGCGCTTAATATAAAGTATCATATTATAACTCCGGCTGTACCCGAGACGCCATTATAAGGTGCTAAAGCATTCAAGGGAATTTCTATCTATGGAGTACACATTTACTTCACCTTGGTGGAGAGTGGCAAATGTAGATTATTATCTTGCTGTGGCGGGACTCGAGCCGCGAACCATGTGATCCACAGTCTGTGGCGTATCCACTAGACCACAACACCATAACGAATATATTTGTTTAAGATCCCTCACGCAAATTGGAATGCTTCTTATATGATGCATTTTTACTGTATCTTGGGTTTAATCAAGAAGTTTTAAGAGATGGAGTCCTATCTAGCTCATTCCCTTGGTACCATCTTCGATGCCGCCAGGAGAAAATATGTCAGGCATGTGCCTAACTGGACCTTCCTTGCAGATACGTAGACAAAAGATTCCTGCCTAGCTGCAAACTATCGGGCCACTTTAAAAGGGAAATATGCTTTTGTAATGCTAATAACTTTTCGCTACCACTCGTCTGATAATACGAGCACTAGGCCTACACAGTGCTTATCTTTTACAGGAGGCAAGCGAAAGAAATTGGAGCAAAATTTCCTGAAATATTAATCAAAATTACTCGACTGGGCATGTGTGGGCACTAATCTGACATATAACATTTTTTTTATTTTCGTGAGCCGCAAGTAATCGGAAAAGTGTCAAATTGTAGGTTTTAGGACTGTACATTTTTACTATTTTTCACAAATTAAAGCTGCTATCATACAATGTAAGAAAATTTCTTGACACAATTAGGCTTTAGTATTCATATTTTATCATCTGTTAGATTTTCCCCTTGTTAGTTCAAATAAAAAGTGAAATATTAAGGATATTTCTTTATGACAATAATCACTACTGAAGCTTTCCAATGATATTGGCGGCATCGAAGATAACATCAAAGGTAACAGCACACCAGTAGATTCTATTTTGCAACCATAGAAAACGGCAGCTGCCTGGAATAATTTGTTGCCAGTTGGGTCTCCAGCTCTTAAAACTCCTTGGTTTAATACACTGTACAAGTCATGAGAATTGATAATCTCCGAAACAAGACAAAAGTGGTGACCAGTGCCACGCAAGCTCTATCTCACCTGTTCTTTCACCATAACTAAAGGTTGGAACCCAAAGGATTTGGTTGCAGCACAGATGAACTTAGTTCCTACACCATGCATGGCAGAGTATGTGAACCTCAGTGGAGTCTTTTCATTGATTTCTCTGAAGAAAGAAAGGAAGCAATGAGGTACTGTAACCTACCATCAACTCATCATTATCATCATCACATAGTTACTATCATTATCAGATGATAAGCCACTCCCCTTTATCACAGAAAAAGAATACCTTAAAAATCCCATAAAAGTGCTCCTATAAAGTTTTTATAAAGTATAGACAGTGAATTTTTGGGGAAAATTATCTACCATCAAATACATTCAATAGCTAATACATAAGAGTCCTCGATAATTGAATACCCTAAAATGAATGTAAATACCCATACTTCTAAATATGGATTTTACCCCATGAATTTGGGATTGCATGTTTTACCATCATTCAGTGTCTAACCCACACACACACAAACAAAAAACAATACAAAATCATGTTACTTGTAGTATATAGAAAATAAAAATTAGTATTTCATATGATATTTAAAACAATAATTTTATTTGAGCATATGTATGTTATTCTTATAGAACATCAGACATTTTATTAATGGACAGCATTTTAAAATCAGTACTTGATAAATGTCTATTAATACTTAAAGCGATACAAATTCATTAGTTTTCTTTTCATTCCACAAACAGATATTTTGCTACCCCAAAATCAAATCTTCATACCTATGTAGACACTTTTGTTGTAGGTCTTGGATATAAGCGTCTAGCACATCTTCATAAGGATCCGTCAATAGTTTGCTTCTTGTTAAGATGGATGTATCCCAGGAGTCTGACCAAGGCTCCAAGTTTTCACCAATGTTTTTGGCTATTCCTTTGTCAATAGGGCTGATGATCTAGGTAAAGATATATCATTAAAAAATACTTTCACTCAGGGTAGCCACTTTAGTATAAAAATATATCACTCTTCCTCCTTTCCATGCAATTATTACCCCACATTGCCAGTTTGAGTTAGTCATTTAATACACCTTAGTTAAAGGTAATACAAAGTTTTGGGAATTTTTGAAATTTGGTTGGATAGTGATTTTTACAATTTTTATATATTTGGATGCCCCTGCGGATGTATTATAAGCACTTGAAAATGTAGCCCCTAAAACACTTCTGCTTTCGAGAAAAATTGAATATACAAATTTACCGGTGCTCCCGGTAAATGTTGATACACTTCAAATAGCGCCTACGGCCGTAAAATGGTAGCTGCGACCCTGAATATCTCAGAATGTAGTTGGGATATATAACTTTCAAACGAGAATAGCTAATCGGTCGATTTTAGTCAAGAAACATTGTTTTATAGTTTAATTAATATCTTGACCTTGAGAGGGAGCTATACAACATATGGAGTTTATTATTTACAAGTTCATAACTTTAGACTCGATTTCAATCGCGACAACGATCTCTGTATATTGTAGGATCGCATATGCTTCCAATGTGTTAATTTGAAGCGAAGTCATGACCCCTTACCAAAACATTGTATTACCTTTAAGGTTAACACTTTCATAAAAACAAGGGCATCAATATATTCTACAATTATATCCGATTACAGTAACAAATAGAACATAAACATTAACAACAACTTTAATATGAAGCATTAGGGATTAGAGAGAAGACAAGAGTCTTATTAAAATGCTAATCCCCTCAAACATAAGAACAAAACAAACTAATTCACAATCAATCTCCTGCTTGACCTGGGTCATGCAGAGAAATGTGGGCAAAACATCTTGTTCAAGGATTAAGCACCAAGTGAGGATTGAATGAGAGTCAAGAGCCTTCACCAATATACCACAGTGCTACCAGTACCACTAAAAATTGGTAGGTCACTGTTGTTAATTGATTTCCCTCTTTAATACAAAACAATATAAATACAGTCAATTTTAATTTGAAGTAAACAAAAGTGAAAATGATCTTCATCAACATATCAAATACTACATCCTGCAGAGATGACAGTAATACTAGATCATCAAGTCATCTAACAAAGGAATTTCTATCTTAGTTATGTTTAATTAGTTTAATTTCTCTTTAATTTGTACACATTTGTTTATGTACTACCCACTCTTTCTTTTCTCTCTACTTTGTATAATTATCTGCGGCCATTGGAGCCCAGCCTCTGAAAGGCCAATTGCCTCTGCTGGCTCCTCCATATTCTTTGTATTGTTTATATATATTCTTATATGTTAATGTATAATGTATTGTATTTTTTTACGAGAATTGGAAATAAAATGAATGAATGAATCTTGATCCCAATGCCAAGGTACCGGTACATGAAACATGCTGATAGATATATAATGAAATCAATCTGGGATGCAATATGAAAGGCATGTAAATTATGTCATGAGAATCTAATGAAACTTTATTCTTTAGACTGGTACTACCGTACGTGTATGAACTATGTGAGGGTCTAAATTGTACTGGTATACTAAACATCAGTTATTAAGCCAAAGATTAAGCAAGAACAACCTTGTAAAACAAGAACGAATTACATTTAGAGTTGCTGGTGAATTAATAGATACAGATATGAATAAGAGAGAGGTGTACCTGAGCACTATTGTTCCAGTAAACCTTGTACCCGTTGTCTCCCTTGGGATTGTGGGAAGGCGTTACCATGACACCGGCAGCACAGCCATACTTTCGAATCGCATACGGCTGAAAGGAAAGGGATCAGTTTATATGTGTAATGCTAGCACATAAACAAGACAAATGCAACTGCGTCTCCTAGATGCCACCACCCTAAATTCAATATAGGAAATGGATGGAATTATTTGTGACATATCATGATAACAAAAATCCTATAATCAAAATTCAACTGACGACTATGATCTTGATCTACTAGCCCCAAAATGTGATTGGATCATTTTCCTATAGTAATACTATCACCATGTTTGAAGCTTATACCTCAAAAAGTTCTTGACATATTGTGATAATAAGGGTAATACCTCTAATTTAAAAAATTGACCTCTATGACCTTTGAACTTTATTCTATTTACCCAACAATCAAATTAGGTCACCTTCCTATTGTGATAACGAGAAAGTGGCACGGACGGACAGACGGACAACCACAAAACATAATGCCTCCAGCACCACCTTCAGTGGGCGGAGGCATAAAAACATATAAAATATACTATACTTTGTAGAGTAGATGGCTGATATCTTGTGTTTTAATGTTTTTAGTGTCATAAGTATCTCAGACTGCCCAAACTTTGATACAACACATCATGCACATAATATATGTTTGAATTATTATTAGGTATAATAGCTGTATTTATAAGATGATGAGGTGGATCCTAATCAAATGATTGGTTGAAAGCGTACACGTGACCAGGCATTTATTTTGCCTAACGTGTAATTTAGATAATGACCAGTCATTATCCAATTCTAATGACCGGTCATTAGTAAAATCATGTTATAAAACATCATTTTATATAACAAATAAAACATAATCTTATAAAACAGATAATACACAGCATTTTGTTCGGGCGTTAGTAAAATTACTCACACTCGGTACCTTCTAAACAGTCCAAACACCCTCAGCTACCGCCTCGGGCGTGTTAGACTGTTCCAAAAGTGCCTTGTGTGGGTAATTCTTACTAATGCCCTCACTGCTGTGTATTATTTGTATATTATAAGATGATGACGTAGATCCTAATCAAATGATTGGTTGAAAGCGTACACGTGACCAGGCATTTATTTTGCCTAACGCGTAATTTGGGTAATGACCGGTCATTACCCAGTGGTAATGACCGGTCATTACCACATCTAGCTAAAATTAGCGCAAAATAAGCGCGACACAAGTCAGAGGTCTAATATTAGACGCGCGCAAGGCAAGGTACGCCTCGATTGCGCTTATTTTAAACCATGGGTTATGTAAATGAGAATTTAAACCATGGGTTAGATTCAAACTTCCTTTGTGAATTCGGGCCTTTGAGTTTGAGATGAGGGCGATTGATCAAATAACAAGGATCCACGTTATAATTTTATAAAACAAATAATACACATCATTTTGTTCGGGCATTAATATAATTACCCACACTCGGTACCTTTGAAAAAGTCTAACACACCCTCGGCTATCGCCTCGGGCGTGTTAGACTTTTCCAAAGGTACCTTGTGTGGGTAATTCTTACTAATGCCCTCACTGCTGTGTATTATTTGTATATTATACATACCACAAAAGGTGTTGGCACTATGCCTGAGAAGAGATAGACTGGTATACCTGCCCTTAGCATAATAGAAGCAGTCAAGTGGGCATACCTGAGAGCAGATATAAAACAAAATCATAAATCAAATAAACATCCAAAGTTAATTTAAAGCCCCACTGCACTACTTATACAGTAGCTACTATTGTACCCTCTATATAGCAAACAATGCCTAAGCGGTGACAGTTGGTCCCCCATGGTCCCCTTTGTCTTATGTTAATTGAGAGCTGATTTAATGAGATAACCACCTGTCAGTGACCAAGCAGGGAGGTCTAATCCCTCCTGGTCAAACTAGTGCAGATAGGCTTTTAAGGAGAAACTACCATATTTTGTGTGATTTTATTCAAATATTGTGAATATACAACTTTATAACAGTGTTAATCATGATCAAGTGAAAATATCAGTAGACTATCAGTATTCTACAAAATCTAAACCTGGTTCAAAGTTGATTATAATTATAGGCATTTATAGGATGTCATAAAGATCACACGAGGGTACCCTGAAGATATAAGAAAAGGCGAGGAAACATATGAAACCATTGAGACTAGTTTTGTTCAATCCACTTCAAATAGTTAAGAACACTTTTATGGATGACTATTTTCAAAAGAGTGCAATATACACAGTGTACGTTAACACATGTGTCAAGTACCATCATAAAACATCATTATAACTCATAAACAAGAGAACATAAATTTTATGTTTTTCATAACATCAAATAATTTGAAGATATTTTCAATGGTTTAAGGGTAGAGAGGTATATTGCAATCCCTAGATTCCATAATTTTATTTTTCCTAAACATACAAGGTTCAAAACAAATTTAGTCATATCAGGATGTCACTGAACCCATAATCTTCGCACTGACAGATGAGATTTCCTGCTACTTGAGTATTTTCAACCATTGAGCTAAAATTGAATGTACATGCAGCCTAATACAGCTCTGCTATACTGTCCTGAGACTATGTAAGTATTAAACAATATGAACCAAAAACAAACTGCACATCTGGCAGCAGCATTAAAATGCAGGGTGATTTTATCTGAACCCCCCCCCCCCCCCCCCCCCGAAAAAAGAAAGAAAAAAAAGATCCTCGTCAGGGAAATGTTTTGGTTTGAAAAGAGCCCCATTAATAATTATGCAGGTTGAACATTATAGGAAAGTAAGGAAACTACTTTTAAATATGAAATGCTCAACAGGGATTCAGTGTGTATTCAGGTGTATTTGTGCATCTGTCTATGGTAAGCACATCAGTTTCCATAAGTGGTTTACATACATTGTACATGCATGCACAAGATAAACTCTTGAGGGCAAAGGTCAAATGGTATGTAAATGGAAAATTTCTGATAGATGTCCACGTAGGGGCAATAGGTGCAGGATATTTATATCATATTGTCAACATAATTGACAGCACTGTCCATTTATGAGTGCCAGGTTTTGGTTGTAATATCCTAAATACCTAATTGGTCATCTTCAGAAATACAAAAGAAGAGCTACATGTATATATATTATCATGGCTGTTGATTAAAAGTGTTTCTGATTTTTCTGAAAGGTCGCCCATGAAGCCTATTATAGAGTAATATAGAACAAAGCTAAATGTAAAACTTAAACTCCTTAACTTTCTTACAATCATTCTACAATATATGGATTAATGTAATAAGTCTATATTTGAAGACTTGATGCAACATACATGTAAAATGGCAAAATTAAGTCATTGTTAATTCCAAATTGAGCTTGAGGCACTAAAAATCTTCAATTAAGCTGTACATAAGCAATATCATCACCCTTCACAATAGATATTGAGAAATTGAAAGGCATTTTACTTATTTTTAATAGTTCTGACTTCTGAAAGTAATAAACCAACACTGGTTTGTTTGTTTGACCTGACTGCTAAGAAAGCATTTGTATGCTTGAAGTAAGCAACCAGGGGACCTGACGACTTTAAGTCCTCTCCAAGGGACTTAATAATGAGGATTAATGCCTTACCAAAGGGCACGAGCGCATCGACTTGGTTTTGAACCTGGGACCTCCCGGTAACGAGACCACTGCCCTACCACTGAGCTATCGCTATCAATTTTTACTCTTGAACGGAAAAGAAGTGCATCATACCTATCACTGGAGTATCTTGCATCGTAGGCGACAACGACACCTTGTGATTTGCATTCTGGATTGGTGGATTCCATGTATCTTAGAAGACCCTAGAAGATTAGAAGGATGAATATATAGAAACCCAAGTTTACTTCATAATATACATAATACAATAATAATATTCTGCGTTTTGTATACCGCATAAAACATCGACGATGTCTCTAAGCGCTTTACAGATTTATCATCACCCGTATCTAAGGGCTTTAAAGATATATTATTACCTGATAATTGGATTCAGGCTTCCATGCACACAAGATATGCAAATTCTCTACTCCCTGGGGAGCATTCCAGCCAGGCGCCATTTCACAGACACTCACAATGCTGAGCAAACTACATCAACGTTCGCATCCTACCGGGTACCCATTTAACACCTGGATGGGGAGTGGCAAATGTAGATTAATGTCTTGCCACACGATGTTAGTGCCGGGCTGGGATTTGAACCGTGTACCTTGTGATCTAGTCTGGTGACTTATCCACTAGACCACAACACCTCCACGTTGTATTAAAAAAACTGACAGATACAAAGAACTTGTAGGATATCGCTATCTGACACACTTGTGTCAATATACATGTAGATGATAAAATTGTGCTTGCCTGTGAAGTGATGGCTGGCTAGAATACTTCTCTAGGGAGTGCATTAGTGTGCATGGTAAATTTTGAATAGGAATTGAATCTGATGTCACTGTAACAAGCTTTAAACAGTATCAATGACAATGGGTAAAAGCTCAAAACCTATACAGTTACGTTTATCAATATTAAATATAAAGATATACATGTATTGAAGATAAAGAGAAAGGTCAAATATATTAATAAATGCAGTCTTTGAAATGAGAGTGAAAATAAATTTAGTGTGCTCCGAAGACTGATGTTTTCATATATGTCCTATAAATAATATTTTCTCTAGATATCATTCATCATCATTATTATAATTGTTTTCATGATCATCATCATACTCATAAATTCAATGATTATGATTTTAATCTCAAGATTCTTATCATTTACAATATTTCATCTCTACTGTACATATGTATCAATCAATATTATGAGTATTGTAATAATTTACCTGAGCTGTTTGAATGATGATAAGGTCATTGATTCTTGCTGTACCAGCTTCCATTGCAGCTCTCAAACCTATGAAGAAATACCATTACATTTCATTATCCTGGCCATGCAAAACAACAATTACAATCTAGTTACAAGTACAACTCCATTACAATGACAATGTCCCAAAAGCAGTAGAAAAATACAAAGGGGCTAGAGACTCTGGAATTACTAACAAGGTTACATATTTCTATAGACAGATTCTTCATTTATTACTAGTATATTTATTTATTATTATTACTGTTATCAATATCATTACTATTAGTAGTATTACAGTAGTAGTAATATTAGTAGTAGTAGTAGTAGTAGAAGTACTATTAGTGGTAGTAGTAGTAGTGGTAGTGGTGTACTAGTAGTAGTAGAAGTAGCAGCAGTAGTAGTAGAAGTAGTAGAAGAAGTAGTAAGTAGTAGTAGTAGTAGTAGTAGTAGTAGTAGTAGTAGAAGTAGTAGTAGTAGTAGTAGTAGTAGTAGTAGTAGTAGTAGTCGTCGTAGTAGTAGTAGTAGTAGAAGTAGTAGAAGTAGTAGTAGTAGTAGTAGTAGTAGTAGTAGTAGTAGTAGTAGTAGTAGTAGTAGTAGTAATAGTATTTAATTTGATATATCATTATTATGAATATCATAATTGATATCATTATTATACCCATGTACTACGGAAGGAAGATCATGCTTTCAGGTACATATGTAAGCGCCAGGGGACCAATAGCTTCAATTCCAATCGGACTAGCTAATGCTTAATTCCTTACTCAGGGGCACTAGTTCACTGAATTTCTTATACAGAAGACACCATGATGTCTTCATCTCGACTTCAAATCAGTTGCAAGTTTTATGCCTTATATACCACAGGGACCCCAAAAGGGACACCAGAAACACATCAATAATCCAGATTGTGCCTGCGTGTATTGCATGGGCATGGGAGCATAAAGTAAGGCACTGAATTGGTACTACTATCATACACGTACATGTACATGTACACTGTAATATGTAATACATAATATCTTTTCATTCTACTAAATTTTAAGTATCAATAGAGTTCCCAACTCCAAGGGCTACATACAAATTTCCCTGGTAAACTGTAATTATGTAATACAGTTCAAAAGAACTCCAATCTTCATAATGGCTATAAAATATGAAAAAATAAAACAACTCAATCTTTGAAGATCATAACATGCAATCAAAAACTACATCTCATCATATCCTTGCTGTACATGATTTTTCATCCTTAGTATTTAAAAACACATACACATTATAAGCTTTCAGTTTCATTACTCCTTTCAATACCATGGACGGCAAAATCTACCCAAGAATATAGTCCTTTTTAGTGTTGCATGACCTTGCACTCTACTTCTTGAAACAGTTTATTCAAATGGAACATGCATTATTATACCCAATTTAACAATGAAATAAAACAAAGCACTAGAGAGTCTAGAAGTAAAAATGTAATCCTTAAGAATTTATTTGTGACATTTGTTCAAAACGTTGTTCAAGTAGGCCATTTTTGTAATTTACCGTAATCAAAATTAATACACAAATCTATGTGTGGGCCTCGTTACAAATAATTTAACTCACCTGTTTAATTTGAAGAATTGTATTTCAGTAGTCATAATGCGAATTGCATATATTACGTGTTGTTAGTCCTACCTACATGTAGCAACAATTAGTGTATGCAATTTGCATTCTGACTATTGGAATACAATTATTCAAAACAGGTAAATAAAATAATTTGTAACAAGGCACTTAATAATAATTTGCGCATTAAATTTGATTAGATTACCATTAATGGGGTAGATACATGTATCTGGGAATTACTGTTCGAGACAAGCTCACCTGCTGTTCCAAACTGAATCCTGGTCCCAAATCTCTCCTGCAGCTCTGCGACATTGTGGTCATTCAGAAGCTCCGTGACCTCTTGTCTGGTTGCCATATTCTGAGAAAACAAAACAAATTACAAAACCCAAACTAAAATGTCAGTGTCAGAGTGCAAGAACTGTAGAATGACTGTAAGATTTCTTATTGAGCAATTGCTCCATCCAGCCTAGATTTACTTGGAGTTGGTCAGAACATGTTGTACACTTTATGTACATGTACCTTGGTAGGGTCATCTCTAGCGACGGATACAACACCAGAGAGATTATCAAAACCTGCACAGCACTAGCCAAGAAGGCACTCTCTTATACACAGTACACTCCTCTCCAATTTGCTCTGTACACGTACAGAAATTTCATAAACTTTATTTTCATAGTTATTGAGTATTGACAGAATAGATTTGTTTCATACAGCGGTAGCCTATACTATAGACCGTCTTGGGGTTGTAATTCTTGTAATTTTGTTGTATAGCTATAGGAACATATTTGCAAAAATTACAAGGTGCATCCGTGCATGTAGACTACATTACATGTATGTTCTAGACCTAGATCTATATGATTGAAAACTTTCAAGGAAAATAAATATTCCTGATTTTTTTAGTGCAGAACGAATGGGAGGGAACCTCGCAAGATACATAACATATATGTCACTGAGTTGCCAATTTGTGTTCGATTGATTGCATCATTGCAGCTTAAAAACTTTCTCATCTTTAATCAGATTTTGCTGAAACTTTCGCTGACCTGTTTCTCTCACTTTTCCACTTCTATTAATATTATTATTAAAACTAATACCAGAGGTAGAGCGCCTAGTTTTATGACCCTCTGCCACGCAATACAAGAACATTCACGACAATTAATTTAGCCTAATTGTAATATGTACGTGTACTGTAACTTGAGGTAGAAGCCCCTAGTCTCGGCGAATGTCACTAGACCTCTATGCTATTGCTAGCCCGGCGTTTGGCCGGTAACAACACTCTACTACACAGACCTCATCGCATCCTCAGCACGTAGTACGCCGCTCTTCTCGTGCATAACGTCGAGGATGTGAACAACCTTTTAAAAAAAATACCACAGAATTGACAAGTAAAGCATTTTGTTTTTGGACCACTTACCTTATCCCATTCCAGCCATTGTTTTATAGCCTTGTCCAGGTCAGCATTACCAGTATCAACGTGCTCTGCCATTGTCAAGTGAGTGAAGCAAAAAATCTGGAAACAAAATACTCTGACAAGATCGAAGCTCCAAGTCTAAAGATTTACGATTCTAACTGTACAGTAGGATTGTGTATGAAGGGGTGACCAAAGTTCGCGCAGATTTTAGAACATATTAGAAAATGTGATATTCGATCCATGTTTTCTCATATTCTACACAAATTTATTTATGTTAATTACTACCAAATGGACGGCAAAGTATTTTACTACCAATTGGTTCAACTAGAACATTTATCGTCGAAGGATTTCAGAGATATCGCGATCTAAAAAATTTGATGTCCGATCGTGCGTGCGCGCTGCATCTAAAAAAGTCATAAAAACAACGAGACCTAAGTTCACGCACGGGGGTTTACAGCTGAATTATACGAAAATACGATCCATCAAAAATAAGGTAATTTCATAATTTGCAAGGCAAAATATCATACTACCAGACGGTACCACTTATTACTTACAATTTTGAGGATATCTGCTCTCAGAATGAAGATTTTCAGACCCTTATCGGTAAGTTGGTAATTTTTCGGAACGGACGCAAATAACTGCAAAATGTGTCGATCTTTTGTCAATATTTTCACAATTTCGTACCCAATTCCAAAGAAAATTTTGTTTCTGGGTAATTTTATGATCCTCTTTCCATTGGTGATATCAGATTTTCGAAATCTTACCGAATTTTTGAGAAAGCGAACTTTGGTCACGCGCGAACTTTGGTCACACAGCCATACGGTACCTACAAACACTGTACACACGTACACGTGTACGATATGATGCAAATGTTCAGATTATGTGCATTGCATTTGGCCTAGAGCTGCTTTAGTGTGTCACATTTCAAAAGTTCGTACGATCGAGGTCACAATGAATCCCTGGATAAGGGGGTCAAAACGGGTTTGGGGGAGGGGGCTGGTGGAGACGAGAGAGTAATTTTTGATTTTATGAAAAATAATTTAATATAATTATGTCAGTAACATTTAGGCCGACATTTTGGGAAATGTGAAAATATGGACCAAACTTTCATGTCGATGTATGTTGTGAATGCACATACAATTTTCTGTGTACCAGAGTGACTTCAACAATGAGACAATTTTTTGAGTGATTCCAAAACCTCAAAAATATAGGCCAGGCTCTCTCTCTCTCTCTCTCTCTCTCTCTCTATATATATATATATATAATATCTTTCTCTCTCTCTCTCTATATATATATATCTCTCTCTCTCTTTCTCTCTCTCTCTCTCTCTCATGCTCTCTCTTTCTCTCTCTATCTCTCTAATTGTCTCAAGATTGTCTCTTTTGCCAGATCTTTCTTATCCTCTTTCATTTAGTCAAAATGTTTTTTTACACCTCCCACGTACTTCGATCCCCCTCTCTCTTACCATATTCATCTACTTATATTCACTTATGTGATTCTAAAGCCCTCCCATTTCAAAATATTGAAAGACTCTCCGATCAATATGACGCGATATCAGAAAATGCGAAGGGTACACTACCAGCACATCTTGGAACTACATTTACATTTGATTTTTTTTGGGAAAATGATATATAAAAAGGGGGAAAAGGAGAGAAAGAAATGAAAAGAGCCAAGCTAGCTGATCCACTAAGACTAGCTATATACTCTTAAACTCTTTAAGGAAAAACAAATACAAAATATTGAGCCATTTTTCATTCTTGAGGAGTAAACGCATATGGATTTTAGCATAATAAGCAAACGATATGAACATGTAAACATCATTGGTGGCAGACTTTTGAATTATGATTATATTCTGAATTATTATGCTCATATGTATACAGCCTTCATATCATATTATTTCCTTTGAACAAAGTTGACCTCACTTGGTTTCGGATCTGTTTCGGGGCTCAGGGATATATATGGGAGGTGGTGGGAACGAGGGGGGCGGCTAAACAATATTTCAAGATAATGATAGAAACAAACATTGACACAAATAATGACAGTGTGTCTATTGCTCTACGGTCAGTATCCTATACTGCAGCAATTAAATTCACAACTGAAACTGAAACCCTGCCTATAGGCCCACTGCACACCTCCCCCGCCCCCTCCCCCTCATATCAGCCCCCCCCCCCCCCCCCCCCCCCCCCCCCCCCCCCCCCCCCCCCCCCCCCTCAGCCTCATGCGCGTGTGTTATAACTGTTATTCAATTCTTGTTTCACACATGCGCAGAGCTCAGCATGTGACCCACACAGTGTTTACATAATTGTGAGATCGGGGAAGAGTGTTACTGATCATATAAACGATTTTGCTGAAATCTTACACTAGAATGACACCAAGGTAGTGTAGCAACATCCTACAACATGGCCGACTATTTACCGCAAGAGGTAAGTTTACAGATTATTCACATATCCTCCGATTTTACGTGTAATTATTGATGATTTTATTGCAGCAGGATTCCAGCGGTGCCACAGTGAAGGTTACGCCGAAGCCATCGGGCTAAATCGTTCCGTTCATGGGCATGACTATTCAGTAGTCGTGGACCGATATAGATCTACATGATGAAGGATTATATTTACAATTAATCATGTAATGTTTGTAAAGATGTAATTTTTTGATGGAGTAGCTGTACGAACTAAATTACCTAAAATAGCAAGACAGATCCAAATTTGGAGTAACACACCCATGTTATAAATTGTTCAATTTAATAAACTCAACGACGACTTGCTAATGCTAGATCAAACTCAAAGTTCAATAATTTGTATTAACTTAATAAAATTAATAGCTTTATCAGCTTTGCACATATTTATATGGGAGCTGAGCTGGGCCAGGGTCAACATTTATAACAGAAATTAAAAAGGAAGAACAAATATTTGTTAAATGCTTTGGTGACTGATTGAGTTTACATGTACAGGTATGAACATTTTTGTATTTTGTTTTGTTTTGTTATTACAAATCCTTTTTGTTCAGATTTAATCTTGTGATTTCATGTAGAAAATGTTTCACCGAAGAGATCTTACCAAAAACCTTTTTAATTTGTTACTACACTTTGTGTAGTTACTACGTACTTAGTACATGTAAGTCAACAATTCTGTCATTTTGTTCCTCATCTAGGCTCTTTTTCTTTTTCATTTTTTGAATTTTAGGATATGGAGTTACAAATTTAGAAATGTATTAAAAATGGAGGACCCTAAAAACAAATGTAATTGTCCTTAACTAGAAATAACTAATCCTTTGACACACTTAATGCATTCTCGGTCACAGGTTCATGATTTTTGCTGGTCCTATTTTATGTAATCAATAATCTTTATTAACGTACAACTACAAGTATGGTAGGACATCTTACCAATTTTCCTATTTCAGGTGAAATACTCCTATATTTCAAATAAAGGCCCTTGCCAGAAAAAATAATTAACCCTCACCACCACCACCACCCACTTCATTACTGACAAGTTTAAAGAGATACATGTACATGAAGTTGAATACTGACAAAATTATTGAAGTAAATAATTATTAATTATCATCTATGGTAGAACATCTTAGCAATTTCTCTCACATTTAAACATGAGGCTATTACCATTTGACAAATTGACAGGCTTAGAACCTTTTGGGTCACATGCTTATGATTTTCTGATCCTAAAACTTGGAAATCCAAAATAATAATAATCTGGATTTATGTACCGCTTAATACGGAATACCATCTCTAAGCGCTTTACAGATGTTATTACACCGGTCATCGGATTCTTTCATGCACAATGTGCACCATCTCCACTCCCTGGGGAGTATTCCTACCATATGGTCACCATGAGGGCATAGGCAATTACTAACATAAATGCTTTCGTCATCCTACCGATCCCCATCCCCCAAATCAATCTTATTTCCCCCTTAACCAAATCTTCAGAACAGCTTCTAGTACATGTAATAGAGGTGTCGTAGTTGAGTGGCTTTTAAGCACTTGACTTGAAATTGAAAAGGTTGTGGATTTGATCCCCAACACGGCACTAACGTCTTTTGGCAAGGCATTAATCTACATTTGCCACTCCATACCCAGGAGAGAAAAAAGGATCTGGTAGAATGATGAAAACCTTTGTGTTAGTAATTGCCATATGCCCTCACGGTGACCACTGACCATATGGAAAGTATACTCCCCAGGGAGTAGAGATCAGATGGTGCACATTGTGCATGAATGAATCTGATGACGGATTGACCAGGGTAATTATATCTGTAAAGCGCTTAGAGAAGGTATTTCGTATTAAGCGCTTTATAAACCCAGATTATTATTAGAACAGCTTCTAGACAGTACATTTCAACATTCTACAAATTTATTCTTTTAATGCTGAGATAATGAAAATATAGTTAGACATGTGTATAAAAGGAGACAAGAAAAACTGTCATAGGCCAGTGATTTTTATTAGGAGGTTGCTGGAGTACATGTACATGAATAAACAGAATTCTGATAGAGAGACATTTAACAAAAGTTATTTGTTTCACTGTATTGTACAATAACACACAGAAATTGGTCAAATCGATAATGACTCATTTTGAAATGATGTAAGTCTCAACTAACTACAGGATATGACACAAGCTTTTAAGTTTTAAAGAGACAAAATTACACCCATAGATATACTCATTGTGATAATGCTGATACAGAGTGTTTTGTCATTATGGTCAAGAAAATGTCATTATAAAGATTGCTTCAGAAAAATCCCATGACATATCTTTGGAATGGAATGAATCACCGAAGAAATAAATAATACTGGTACACAGGTATAACCAACACTGATAAAAATGCTGATTCCATGGATGGCAACAATACTATTTCTAATTATGACGCTGACCTCAGTACTTAACCCTTTCAGGACAGGATTTGTTTGAACTTGGGCTAAATTGATCACACTTTGTTCTTCAAATTGGCAACAATCCTTATTTTCCTTTTATTGCTAGTATGCTATATGTGCATTATAAATTAAATTTAATGTCTCTGAAAACAGTAGGCAAGAATGGTGTCAACAAGTTAAAAAATTGCCAATTTTGATAGAAATAATGATTTTTAATCTCTGAACATATTTCCAATTTAAGCAATTTGGAGCTTATTTTCTTTAAAAAAATGCTCTCATCAAATGCAATATACAAAAAAATTAGTTATGAAACAAAAATGGATGCAATATTTTGCTCTTTCTCATGCAGCTGGCATTTTTGTAGGGCTTTGAATCAAAAGTAATCGAGCAAAAGCACAAAATGTAGAATGATCGTCAAGAAAGTTTTAAATGATTGTATGTACTGAGTACTACAGACTTCAATATTGATAGTATAATATTGATTCTATCGTACAAGTATGAATACTAATACCGACAACCAATACTAACACCATTTCTCAATCAAAATCCTGATACCAATGCCTACTTAACTACATTTGTACTGCCATATACTAGTGGTTATGGTATCATGATATAAGGAAAGCAAGTTGTGAATCAGAACTGAAATGTATCATTTTGAATTTGAAACAGTGCCTGCTTGTAAGATATGGCATGTAACTCTTTATTGTGGATCTGTTTTATGTACCGGTACTTCTCATAGTACTCATACAGTTTGTAAACAGGTCAAATGTTAACGACAATTTTTTTTTAAATCGCTATTAAATATATAAATGTGTGTATGTCTGTTTTGATATCAGATGATAAAAAATTAAGTTCTGTTTTATTCTTTATTTTGTCTTTTTAGCTGATAGCTCACATCTTTAAGTTCCTCGGTTATGCTGATCGGGAGGAGGCTTCTGTAGTCTGTCAAGACTGGTTCCAAGCCTCCTTAGATCCTGCACTCCACAGGAACACACAGATCACCCTGAGAGCATCATCTTCAGCGGGCAAACATCTTCAGGATCTTGGACAAAGGAAGAGTCCAAAGCTAGTCATCACCTATGTGGAAGGATCCAATGCAGACTTCCTCCTGAAAGAAGTTGGTCGGCACCTTGGTCCGCATCTCCAGTATCTATGCCTCAAAGGATGTGACCTTACACAGAAGATGTTCCTAGGCATCATTGCCCACTGCGACAACCTGGTGTCGCTTGATCTGAGCTGCTGCAACAGTATGTTCATGTCTGGTACCCTTCTGCAGAAGGAGGAAGATAAACAAGTGGCTCTCCAGGCTTTCAGGAAGTTAAAGAAGTTGTCTTTAGGATCAATCAGGTACTTGTCTGATGCACTTTTCAACCTGTTTGTAGCCACTACTCCTCAACTAGAAGACTTGTCTCTGGCAGGATGCAACATAGCATTTCAGACAGACCCCTACCGCAACAGAGTTATGGGAAAGGACTCCGTCACTGTACTTACTTTCTCTAATCTCCTAGCATTTGTGAAGAGGTCCGCATCAACTCTGACTTCTTTGGACCTTAGTCTGACGACAGTAACCAGTGAGGCGTTGACCTCCTTAGCCAATGTGCCAAATCTCAAACTGAAGCGAATTGTTTTGGTGAGGTGTACCCATCTGACAGATGAGGGTGTAAAGAATCTTGCAAACCTTCAGCCAAGCTTAAAGGAAGTAATCCTTGCATCATGTCCATCTGTAGGAAACGTTGCTATCAACGCGATCACGAAGAATCTCGGGAGCTTGGAGAAACTGAATCTAAACAAACTCAAGTCCATTCCTCAGGATACCTTTGAGCAGCTGACGTCAAACCTGACCAAGTTGACCCATCTAAGCTTAGCAAGTAACCTCAATCTAAAAGGCGCTCAGATGCTGAAGGGATTGAAGGGTGCTTCCTTCTCACATTTGAGATCTCTGAATCTTCAAGGTTGTCCTCAGGTGGATGATGATGTGGTCTTCTGCATCTGTGATGCCACACCAGATCTTGAGGAACTCAATCTCAGCTCATCTCATGCCATGACAGACCTCAGCGTTCATCGCATCTCAGCCAAGCTCCACTGCCTGAGACGGCTCAACCTCAGCTGGTGTCAGCGAATCACTGACTTTGGTCTCCTTGGACTGGACAAAGATTGTCCAGTTATCTCTCCTCCTGATGAATCCTCCAAGCACAGCAGTGACCGCTACACTCGCAGTCACAGCAACATGGGCTTCTTCAGGCCAGCAAAGTTCGAAGAGGTCATCTTGACCGTTCCAGAAGATGAGATGCAGGAGTACCTCAAATCTACATCAAGAGTAGCAATCAACGCCATCAAGACTCTGGAGTATCTCAACCTAGCAGCTTGCCATCATCTGACAGACCTGTGCATTCAGGAGAGCATATCCTTCCCTCGCCTGCAAACCCTGGATCTGCGCATGTGCCGAAATGTCACTGACAAAAGCCTCGAGTCCATCGCAAAGAAGAACCCCCACCTACGGGATCTGACGATCAGTGAATGCAACCAGATTACAGATGTAGGAGTGATAGCCATCGCTCAGGGGTCGTCTCGTCTCTCATCTCTCACCATTCCTCGATGTCTCATCACTGAGAAGAGCTTGGATGCCCTTGCCATGCACTGTAGGCACCTCAAGTTCTTGGACATATCGCAGTGTAATGTTCCCATCGCTGCTGTAGATGAGATGTGTAGCAAGCTGCCTTGTCTCCAAACCGTCATCACATCGTACTTAGACGGCAACCTATCTACAATGTACCAACCAGAATTCTTCTGAGAAAATCACAATGTATTCTAAGAAATATGTGTGTTACATACAATCTCCAATATTCTCTTTCATGGCATTTCTTTTTCTATTATTGTTTAAGTATTTTGTAGTGTGATGTACATGTATGCCTCATTTGGACTTGGAGCCAGATGGAACTTGTACATGAATATACCATATTAAAGGTATAGTTCAACATGTTTTGGGGGAATTTATTTTTAAATCAAACCAAGACGATTTCATTAAAATGATCAAGAGAAGCAATTACGTAGTTAAGGGTTTGTTTGCCAAATGGACATTAACAAAAACATAAAGAAGCAAATCATTCCAATCCAGTTTTGTATCATTCCATTTCCAATCTGACTTTGAATTATGCACAGTGTAATACCCTTGAAACGGGTGTCATCGTTTTTAGTGTTATATCAGTGAGATAACCATTTTGGCAGTTTGTGTGATATAGTTACATACCTGTACTGGTTACGTGCACCTGTAAAAATAACCCATCGACTGCTAAATTCTTGCATTGCCATAGGCTTAATACAAGGGCCACCTAGTTCCAGAAGGCAATTGATTAACAAAGCACCATGTACATGTAGTAATAAACAGTGGCTCAGCTCTAGAGCCAATGGCATTAATGGTTTATAAATGAAGTAAACCCGTTCTATAAGAGTTGCTGGGTACCGGTGTTGCCTAGTGTGAACAAGACAAGAAGTTTCTAGAAAAAGAGCTTTTAAACTGCCTCTCTGACTGATGGGAAAATAAGAAAATATATGTAAAGTATATTGTTTGGTTTGTTGTTAAATTGGAGAAGATATATTTCACAGCTTACTTTGGAGAGTGTGTGATGGCTTAAATAGTGTAGAGCCCCTTGAATTAATTTCATTCGTAGAATACTATAGAAGGCCTCCTAATCTGTAGTCTCCTTCAATAGTCGGGGGTGTATGCCGTCTGGTCCAGGAGATTTTGATGGGTCTAACTTCTTGAATTTCTTCTCCACTTCATTACAACTTATTTCATATCCTTCAAGGGGCGCACCATCAAACTTTGTTTATGGATCAGGGATACTTTCCAAATCTTCTCTTGTGAAGACAATAGCGAAGAAGTTGTTGAGGACGTTTGCTATCTCCACATCATTCTGGGTCCGTGTGCCAGCATCTTTATCTAGGTCACTTATACCTTTCTTTACTTTGGTTTTCGATCTCACGTAACTCCGGAAACTCTTTGGGTTCTCCTTTATTTCATCTGCCAGTTTCCTCTCAAACTCTATCTTTGCACTTCTTACCCTGTGTGTAGCAGCATTGCGCAGTTTGACATACACCTGGTAGTCACCATACTGTTTGGTAGTCGTGTAGCCTTTCCAGGCATGATATTTCTTTTTCACTTTTTTCAACATGTTACCCCTCATCCACAGAGGCTTTTGTCTTTGTTTATCTGATTTCTTGCTTGGCTTGGATTTTGGAATTTGTTTGATGATACCAGCATGGAGTCTATCAGAAAAAAACCTCATGCAGAAGTAACATCTAATTCATCTAAATCCTTCCACTTAGTTTTGTCTAAGTCACTTCTCAAACCGTGGTAGTCACCTTTAGCATATAGGTATCGTTCTGATTTCTCATCATCGTTATTAGCGTAGCATCGTAGGTCAAACTCAATAACAACATGGTCGCTTTTTCTAAACTTGGCTGCTGGCCTTCTCTGTACCTTGTAATGAAGTTCACTTCTTGGTAAAGGTAGTTATCTTGAAGACAGTTCACCAGCTTGCTGCTATCATGTGCCTCACTTGCTGATGATGTCCATGTCTCCCAGTCAACTTCAGAATAGTTGGAATCACCCACTATCAAGAGGTGTGAATCTTCTCTTTCACAAGCTTTGTTGACAAGGTTTAGTAGCTGTTCATTATTCTCACTTGTGTGCCATTCGGACTACGGTATACACATCCAACAAAAAGATTATCTGTGTCTTGGAGACTGATCTCGCTCAACACACTTTCTCTGAAAACCATATCTGATTATTATTTTTGGTAGCTTTGAGCCCTTTCTTTGTTTAAACACATACACCTCTCCCATCATTTCCATTGGTGAAGCAGTCATAGCCATCTATTTCAAGTTCAGCTGCTTGGATTTGATCTCCTGCAAACTTCAGTAACACCTCTGCGATGGCAATGATGTCAGGTTCACTCTCTTCAATGCTGGTTAGAAGCTTGCTTCTTTTATTCAAAGGGGAGTCTGCATTTGTATACAGAGAGTGCAACTCATGATCAGACTTATTATTTGCATAATTTCTCTGGTATCCTCTAACATCACTTGTTGGTCTTGGATTATTTAATCCTTCACTCTGTTGACCAGACGATTCCCTTCCACTTCTGGGAACATCAATCTTTACCCTTTATTCCTCTCTGTACTTTTCTTGTAAGACTGGTGTAGATTGCTTCCTCCACTTTTCTGGCGTCAGTATGTTTCTTTATTACCGGTATCTTAAAATGAACTTTCCTCTCAGGGGCAGCATGCTTTCCTGGAAACTTATATTTCAAGGCTGGATTACTTGATCCGTTCTTGCTCTGTAAATTAATTCCTTCTTCAAATCTTAAACATCTCCTTGATGGATGATTTAATTCATCTGAATGGTGCTGTTGTTGTTGACTAACTGTTCCACTGCTTTTTTGTTTCTCAATTATAGCTTCCTTTCCTGGAGTCTCAACTAAATCTGGATTACTTGATCCTTCTATCTGCTTCTGTGGATTACTTGTTCCACTGCTTCTCTGTTTCTCAAATATAGCTTCCTTTCCTGGAGTCTGAACTAAATCTGGATTACTTGATCCTCCTATCTGCTGCTGTGAATTACTTGTTTCACTGCTTCTCTGTTTCTCAAATATACCTTCCTTTCCTGGAGTCTGAACTAAATCTGGATTACTTGATCCTTCTATCTGCTGTTGTGGATTATTTATTCCACTGCTTCTCTGTTTCTCAAATATAACTTCCTTTCCTGGAGTCTGAACTAAATCTGGATTGCTTGATCCTTCTATCTGCTGCTGTGAAGTACTTAGTAATAGAAAATAGCAACTTTAAATCATGGGATCTCAAAGAGAGAGAGAAAAAAAGAGGTAGAGGTAAACAACACAAAGCCGAGTGGGGAACGGGTCTCAGTATCTGTATGAGTAAAAGCACAGAGGTGCCCATTCCAAAAATTAAGAGGCCCTCTATAGAAGTATATGAATGAATTCAAGGGACTCCACTACAGCAAGTAACTTTACTATTCATCTGTGATACAGTACTTTATAGAAATAACAAATTAGGATCAACTACCCCTTGAACTATAACATCCCTTGACAACCACTCCCAGTCCCCTCCCCCTCCTGGCCTCCTCCCACCCCCCCCCATCCCCACCCCTCCCCTTCCTCCTCCCACCCCCACCCCCTTCTCCTCCTCCCCTCCCCCTCCCATTTCAATTACCTCTGGATTTCCACTTCCTCCAGGTCGGCCGGGCATCTACTCACATTTTACTTTACCTCCGTAGGTAAATATCTGTGGATAATATGAAGATTCGTTAAGGCTTAGCTGTGGGGGTTGAGGGGGGCAAATTGTCCATAGGGCATATTACACCCATCATGAAAAGTATCTACGCAATTGATTTGTCCATTTAAAAAAAAGTCATGTGAGCCTTATCTAAACGAGCAAATTACCATCAGGGGTAATTAAATATGTTGTCATGATCTATGTACAGAAGTACTATTCATGGTAGGCAGATACTGTACACAGTGTTTTAGGCATCGGCGTGTGATGATGTCATTGTTATATTCATTCGTTTTTCGCACAAGTTAATAATTTCTTCAAAATGGTTTGTGTGTGTGCATGATCAGTACAGATGATCGTCAGTATATATCTAGTCTTTAGGTAAAGATGATGGATGTAAATTGAATATATACCATCTATATTTAACTCTCTGGTCAAACTATGGTACCCTTGGTGACATGAGGTCAGCTACAGCCGGGGTAATAACATGATATTTTGCATCAAGCGCAGTTGAGTATATTCATATAATAGCTGCAGTATATAAATGGACATATTATTATTATAAGTTTCTGCAAAGAAAAATTACCTTCATCAACAATTCATAAAAGTTTCATGTCGCAAAATTCTGATTTAGCTGTTGTTGGAACATGTTTTTTAACATGTTACATGTGACATTTCCCTATTTTTATCCTTGTTGACAAATTGAACTGTGAGAAATCTTTTAATGCATGTTTGAATTATTTTGAACCTATGTCTCTGCAAAATATGTTTAAAAAAACGAAGAACCCATCCCCTGACAAGAAAGTGTTAAACTTTGATGAACTATTTTTTACCAGTTTGTAATTATCACTTAATTTGTCTAAAACTCTGTTAAAACCCACCCCTTTTTAATGTATAGAAGGAGGAGCAAGGATTCTTTTCTTTGTTGTGGCACAAATACATTTTTAATTACATGTAGAGTATGTTATGTTTTTTAAGATTTAATTCAAATTGTAGTTTTTTGACCTTGAGATGAGGATAAAATTAATGTTATACATCATTAATTTTCACTGTTTATGAATGATGAATCACATTAGTAAACTTATCTATTATGGGTGAATGTAATACATGTACATATATCTAAGAGATATAATATATATATATTTAAATTATATGACATACTATATTTTATGTTATGTATTTTAAACCATTACAAAAAAATTATGCAATATGTGGAATATCAAATAATGACAATGAAAATCTTCACTGTTGCACATAAAGTTTGATTTTGTTGTTTCCTTGCCCCTTTTCATGAAGTGATTTTGAGAATATGATTTATTTTTAATTAATAAGTTTGATATCTCCTCAGAAGTTTACTGATGAATCTAAAGAGTCCTAAAGATTGATCATTTAAGTTCTAAGAAGATGCAAACTAACTCTATGAAGAATGAATCATATTCTCACAATCACTTCATGAATTGAGATAAGAAAAATTATTTAAACTCAATGGGCAACAGTGAATATTCCCATGTATTCTGTTAATTAACATTAAATTTACGATTACTTGCGTCAATGGATGTGTGTTTTAAACTATATATGATGGGACTTTTCATTAATTAAGAATTTCAGCTAGTTTCTGTAACCTTGTTTACATTCGACTCATCCAAACAACCCCTATACATGTGGTGAATGACGAACAATTCAAATCAGTATGGAGGCAGTTTCTTATAAAAAAATAATAGTTTAATCACCAGATAGCAAGAAAACATTTTGTTGATAATTGTTATTATAAATAAGTGTTATCCTACCTACTGTCATTGAAATGTATGTGCAATTGAATTCTCTTCCATGCATTATTTAATTTGTACGAGTGTCACATCATTGCTTGATGCATCTAATAAAGAAATAATATATACAAGTCAAGTGTATAAGAACATTGATTTGTTAGTTGTTTAAAGTACAGTAGTACTACAGTGTATATACCTAAAATTCCATTTGTATGGAGGACAATGTGACTGTACAGTGAAAGTTCATTCTAATATCAGAAAATTTTTGAGTAAAACAAAAATACTTGTATAAGTTGCTGATCAACGACATTCTGAGCAAACCTGATCAAGGGGAAGAAAATTGTGAATTTATTAAGCTGTGATCATCCATCACATACAAATTGGTAACTTTGTGACTTCTCAATTGAGCAATAAGCAGCTCTTTATCTGTCTTTTACTGAGAACTTTCTAATTGATACCTCCACTTGGTTTAGAGGAAAAGAACAATTCCTGATTTTATTTTTAATGCAAGAGAATAGCGAACTGCTTATGAGGGTAATATAGTCACATGGTTTTATCAAGAAAATGTCATCTCATTGACACATCCACATTGTTTTCAATTTTAATTAAGCCATCGATCTCCAGTTCTTTCTCTTTTACTCCCCCTCTCTCTAATTCTACTTCTATCTGTTTTTCTACCTTCTCACCACTCTTTTTAAATGCCTCCCCCCCCCCCCATCTTTCTCTTTTAATCTCTCTCTCTCTCTCCTTTTCTCCCTCTCTGTCTTTGTCTAACACTCTCTCTCTCTTCTGTCAGTCTGTATGTTGGTCTAGCACCCCCCCCCCCCTTCCCACCCTCAGCTCCGTCTCTCTTCCTCTTTACTCCCCTACCTTTAAACCCCTAGTCACTGCTCCATCATTTTTCTAATCCTAGATACATATGCTTAGAGACATGGAAAATGAACAACTGAATCGAATTTTAAAATTCAAATTTATTCTTGAAGAAGAATTATAGATATACGGTAGATATAGAAGTTGATATACGAGATAAAGCAGCGTATAAGTCGCCATCATCCCGTAGACGAGTGGCTATTAAGCCAAGATACCTTCTCATCCAGCTAGGATGAGGGGCTCTTGGTCTTGGGCATTGAGAACTAGTAATAATTAAATTCAATTCAATTAAAAAGACATTATTTCCATTAAAAAGCGAACAAATATATACATGTGATGAAGGACAGACGGTTCAAAATATACAAATCATGAGCATTATGTTAAGTTAATTTAAACAAACTGTGAAAATGATAGCAGGAAAAGGGAGCACCTGTAGAAAGCTTATGTTAGCTTGTTGATTCAGGCGTCCAAATGAATAAAATAATTACACAGATATAATAACATAATAATGAGTATTACGCATGGATTTTTCTACCCCTCCCTCCCTGCCCACCACCACCAACCCCCCCCCCCCCTTCCCTCTTCTTTCTCTCTTATGGTAATTTACAAAATTAAATTTTATTTTGAAATAGGTATTAAACTAAAACAAATTAAAGGGATAATAGATATCTTTTAGAGAATAGCGTTGAAAAGAGACATTACTTAAGCTTTTTGACTTGCACTCATAAGTTAGAGTAAAACGCAAGAATGAAACGGAAAGCCAAAATCGATCAATATAAGCGGAAAACTAAAAGGAACAAGGCGCGAAAATAGAGAGCGATTGTTTGTTTGTTTGAAGGAGTTCAAGTAAACATATTGTGTGACAGAGGATGGAAGAGGATTCCATACTGTGGGCCCTGTATATCTTACCGATTGTTGCATGTACTGTTTATCAATATTCCAAATGTGTAACTTTAGACTATTTCGAGTATTATATTTATGAATTTTAGAGTTAGTTTGGAACATAGGTGGCGATGCATTACCTTTAATACATTTGAATACAAACACAGCATTTTGATATTTATTTAGGCTATAAATATTGAGAGTATTTAATTGTCTAAATAAAGAGACAACGCTTCTGAAGTAAAAATAAGGGTTTCAACTTAGAAGGACTTGTATTTGACCACACGATGTTACCATATGACAAATATGAGAGAATGAGTGAATTATAAATCATAAACAATACATTTCCTGGTAAATAATACTTCAGCTTTGACAATAATCCTGTACTGGTTTTACTAATCTTTGTAGAGATTATGGCAATATGGGATTTTCATGACAGTGTTTCATCTATGAGAATACCTAAGAATTGAATATTTGAGACTTTTTCAATATTGTTTGATCAATATTTAATGTTGGAACTTGATTTGTTCATTCTCTTTTGTTACACTGAGCTGTTCTTAAAAGAATACATTTGGTTTTGTCTAAATTAAGCGATAGTTTATTTACCTTTAACAACAGAGATACATTATTCATGTTTTCATTAAAGTGGTCTATCAGTGAGTATAAGTTAACATGGCCAGGCGCGGATACAGGGGGGGGGGGGGGGGGGGTGTTGAGTGAAATAGCGGCCGGCACGATTTTCACATTTCCGGGGCAAAAAAGAAACAAAAATAGGGCTCAATATCCCCCCCCCCCCCCCCCCCCCCCCTCACTGAGCGAAATATCGGCCGGCACGATTTTCAAATATCAGCACATTAAATTTCAAATTGATTTCAAATTTGGGCCTCCCCCCCCCCCCCCCCCCCCCCAAGAAATCCTGGATCCGCGCCTGATTATGGCTTAAGAACAAAGAAGTGTCATCAGCAAACTGTGCAAATTTTAAGGAATGAGAAGAATTGCATATGTCATTTATATATAAAAGGAAAAAAGGGGCCCTAAATTTGACCCTTGTGGAATTCCAGATTTAATCAGTAATTTGGTAGAACTGTATCCATTATATTCTGTAAATTGGTACCTTTGTGAAAAATAACTCTCAATCCAATTCAACGCAATACCTCTAGTACCATAATTAACTAATTTCTTAAAGAGAATAGAAAAATCAATGGTATATCAAATGCCTTACTGAGGTCCATAAAGACACCAATTATAAACTGTTTTGAATACAATTAATGCATTAAAAATGAAATCATGAACAGATATTAAAGCATGGTCAGTAGAATAAGGGGTTCGAAATCCAAATTGATTATCATGTAATATATGGTGTTTAGAAACAAAATTATATATTCTATCATAGACTAATATCTCCATGATTTTTTTAGAAGCATGACATAAGTAATATAGGACAATAATTACCAATAGTGTGCTTATCCCCCTTTTTAAAGATTAGGATAATTTTGGATAATTTTAGTTGTGAGGGTACTATTCCCATTTGAAGAGAGAGATTAAAAACATAAGCTAAGGGTTTTGTAATAACATTTTTGACATACTTAACAATATCTGGACTTTAAAAGATTATTATTATTATCATTATTTTCAAAATTTCATCTTCATTAATAGGTTTCAGAAATAAACTTCCCTTTATCGGAGATATCATAAAAGAGGAGAAATTTAAATCTTTACAAGTAGTTGCATCAATGGAAGAAGCTAGTTTTGGTCCAATATTGTTAAAATAATCGTTAACAATACTGGATATCAATTGCGGATCATTCAGTGTTCTTCCTTCGTGTATAAAGTGTTCTGGTAAGATGGGTTTTCGTTTTTTTAATATATTATTAATCAATCCCCATGTTTTCTTGAGGTCAGTTCTACAATCATTAAACCTTTGATAAAAATACTTTTTTTTTGCCTTTCTCAATTTTCAATTCAGATGACACTTTGTTTCTAATCTTCTTATATTAGTTTTCATTTTCATATGTAGGATTACAACAAAACCTTTTGTAAAGTTTGTTCTTCAATCTTATTATTGCCAACAAGTTTAATGATACCCATAACTTTTTTTTTTCTTTTACTTATTACTCTTAACAAAAATGAAAGATTCATTATTATGCCTTTGAAAGTTGGAGAAAAAATATTATTATAATAATATAATAATAATGGCTTCTTATATAGCGCACATGTCTGTCACGTTGTGACGCTCCTGGCGCTGCCCCGATTATTACCCTGGCTTTAGCAAGGCGACCATTACGGCGTTCTAGCATTTCAAGGAATTAATTCCTACCAGGTACCCATTTACATCACCTGGGTTGAGTGTGGCAAATGTAGATCAATGTCTTGCCAAAGGACATTAGTGCCGTGGCGGGACTCGAACCGCAGACCTTGTAATCGACAGTCCGGTCACATATCCACTCGACCACAACACCTCTGACGAAAGGTTGGTAGGCTGAGATAACTTCTAATCCAGCTTGGAGGAGAGGCTCTTGGTCATTGATAACTGCTCCCCTCCTGACAAGTGCGTGCTTGTCATTTCCACTGCTTTTGTGATGCCCCCCCATCAAACATCTTAGAGAGATGGAAGGGGTGGGTATATTACCCAATCAACCTTCAACGAGTGGTTGGTAAGCTGAGATAAAAACTTATTATCCAGCTTGGAGGAGAGGCTCGCTTAGTCATTGAAAACTGCTCCCCTCCTGACAAGTGCGTGCTTGTCATTTCCACTGCTTTTGTGATGCCCCCCATCAAACATCTTAGAGAGATGGAAGGGGTGGGTATATTACCCAATCAACCTTCAACGGGTGGTTGGTAAGCTGAGATAACTTATCCAGCTTGGAGGAGAGGCTCTTAGTCATTGAAAACTGCTCCCCTCCTGACAAGTGCGTGCTTGTGATTTCCACTGCTTTTGTGATGCCCCCCATCAAACATCTTAGAGAGATGGAAGGGGTGGGTATATTACCCAATCAACCTTCAACGAGTGGTTGGTAAGCTGAGATAAAAACTTATTATCCAGCTTGGAGGAGAGGCTCTTAGTCATTGAAAACTGCTCCCCTCCTGACAAGTGCGTGCTTGTCATTTCCACTGCTTTTGTGATGCCCCCCATCAAACATCTTAGAGAGATGGAAGGGGTGGGTATATTACCCCATCAACCTTCAACGAGTGGTTGGTAAGCTGAGATAAAAACTTATTATCCAGCTTGGAGAGGCTCTTAGTCATTGAAAACTGCTCCCCTCCTGACAAGTGCGTGCTTGTCATTTCCACTGCTTTTGTGATGTCCCCCATCAACATCTTGAGAGATGGAAGGGGTGGGTATAGTACCCCATCAACCTTCGACGAAAGGTTGGTAGGCTGAGATAACTTCTTATCCAGCTTGGAGTATAGTACCCCATCAACCTTCGACGAAAGGTTGGTAGGCTGAGATAACTTCTTATCCAGCTTGGAGGAGAGACTATTCGCCATTGAGAACTGCTCCCCTCCTGACAAGTACATGCTTGTCATTATTGGTTTATTGGGCTAAGGGCTAACATGATGCCCCCCTCAACATCTTAGAGAGATGGAAGGGGTTCATGATGATTATGTTAGAAGTCTTGGAGGCTACTCACATCTCTTGTAGATGTACCATAGTGGCGCTACCATGAAACTCCAACATGCTATTTTGGGCAAATACACCCTGGTGAATTCTACGAGCATCTTCTTCAGATCGTCATATACGTAGATCTGCCAGGGGATTGTGCCTCTTCTATCGGCATTGGCACCATCAAGGCCACCGGATTTATTCCTATCCCTCATTGCCTTCAGGTAGTAAACCTCCATTCTCAGGTTCTGAAGCTCTCTTCCACACTGCCTTCCAGATGCTCTTGTGAATTTGTTGCTATTCAAAGGCCTCCGGCTGACTCTTTTACTTGATCTACTTGCTTGAAAAGGACGAAATAGAATCTTATCCAGCTGGGAGGTGAGGCTCTTGGGCATTGAGAACTGCTCTCCCGATCCTGACAGGTGTGTGGTTGACATTTCCACTGCTTGCATGATGTCCCCCTCAACATCTGGGAGAGGTGGAAGTGGTACCAAACCATCCTTCGACGAGAGGCTGGTAGGCTGAGATAACTTCTCATCAAGCTCAGAGATCAGGCTCTTGGGCATTGAGAACTGCTCCACTCCTATGTCTCTCTCCACGACATCTGCATTGTTGTTGTGGTCTAAAGGTGGAGGATCACAATTGCGCTCGAAGTTGGCAGGATCTGGAGGGGGTCGCTTGTTCTTGGGCTGCCCATGATCTTGGTTTGGAGGCTCATGATCTTTGTCATCTCTGAAGAGATAGATGAAATTTGAAAATGAATTTTAGTTCTGATTGCCGACCATTTTACATGTACAACTATAAAGTCACCAAAGCTAATTTCATTGACAATTATTTCCTTCTCAGTCAGGAATTGAAATTTGCAAAATTTCAATATCATGAATATGACTGTATGGGAAGATTTTATCTGAAAATATTAAGTGATTTTAAAATAACAAAGATATTTGGTTTCTAGCTCTTTCCTAAGTAAATTACACCTGGTACATTTTTGTACGAAGCCGCTGAAATGTTAATGATACAATAAATGAGTCTTAGCTGAATACATTAAAAATAATTTTTGAAAAAATGTTATACCTTTCATACTTGGGACGAGAGCCCTCCCTATCCTGTTCCTTTTCCTTCATCTAGTACCGGCCGCTTGACAACGATGCTGCAAGGTAGAGTACAGACTACAGTTGAAGCTTAAATCTGCTGGGCAGACACGATCTATAAAGAAACAAGTATTGATCAATTGTAATTCATTCGATCTGGTCGATGAAAACTGAACAGAAACTTTCCAGTTTCCATCATGCATCTATTACACACAGTAGCATGGCTTTCCACATGTTAACTTTTTCCTCTTTTTCTTTTTCCTCTTTATGGATGGAATAAAGGAAACACAAAGAGGAAATGTATATAAAAAAAAATATTTATAATACGAGTCTACATAACAATTACAGATAATAAGTTTAGGCCTTTGAATTTGTCATAAAACTTTGCAAAACTGGTATATTGGTTAATATTACCGGTATCAGACATCTGAGCTGGTCATCTACAAAACCGTATTGCCCTAGTTTTCACTAGGAGTGAGAACGGAGGGGTATATTCTTTGTATTTTCCCTGGTCTCCCTGTCCGTATAGACCTTGCGTGTAGAGACGAGTGAAAATATAAGGCGGTGTCACACAGAAAAATCCCTTAAAAAATCTCTTGAAAAATCCTTTCAAGAGAGAATTTTCTTGCTTTGTTAGAGGATTTTTAATGGGATAATTGATGACAGACAGCAATTAAGAGGATAACTAAAATCCGGATTTTTGGCGTCTGTGTGACACCTCCTACTAGTGTCTCGTATTGACCGCACTGTATTTTGTCATTTTCATTGCGCATCTATTAAATCTGCGCACTTTGCGCGCACTCTACTGTGATGTAATAATATCACACCAAGGCACACTGTTTGCAGTGTATCGAAAATTTCGTCAAGCAGTGCTGGTTGACAAAGTTTTTTCAGTTCTATGAGACTGTCATGGTTGATTTATGTATTTGCTCTAGATGTCTGATTTGGCTGACAATAACAATATTGACTGGCTTAACTTTCGGGAGATACCACATATATTGCCCTCACAAGACACATATATATTGCCCTTGTCCTTTGACTCCGGGCAATATGAGTCTAGTTTGGGAAATATATGTTGTATCTCCCTCAAGGCCAGTCCATATTATATAATTATATACCTCTCTTTAGAAATCTAGCCATTTGATTGGTCGAAATTGGAGTCATGATTTTAGCCATGCCTGCCTACTGGTCAGTAGTCTTTTAAAAGATGCCTGCATGCCCGCCTACCCGCCTACCGGTCAATAATCTTTTAAAAGATGCTTGTATGCCCAAGTTAACAGGCCGCATAAACAAATATTGGTGAGATTGCCATTGGTTTACGTGTAAAAAGTATATTTGCGCGAGCGTGGATATAAAATACAGTGCAGTGTGTGTGCAATTCCCAAATGATTGTAACATTCAGGCAACTTTCCAGCGAAGATTTAAAGAGAGTGTCTCAGATTTTCTGTGATGTTTTAACCAGACTTTACTCAAGAAAAGGACAAGGTAAGAATTCATTGTAGGTTTTTTGTGAATTTGGTAAAAGATGCAAAGACTGCTTTATTGTCGAGTCACGCCTCGGGGTGATAACAGGATGTAACGTCCCCTTGAGCCTATAAAAAAAATTATATTCCACATACTAAGAATCTTGCTCTACGATTGGTCAAAAGTAAATCACGTGATGAAAGATAGTTCGCCCATTATTGATGGGAGAAGCAAAAAGTTCGTTACACTGTGTAGATAGTACTACTCTCTACACAGTGCAACGCACTTTCACTGAAGATAGAGGTACTATTAAAGGGCAACGCACTTTCACTGAAGATTATCCAAAAGCGCACTAAAACAGGCGCAATTAAGCGCGCATTACCAATATGAGCGCAATTAAAGCAAACACATGCGCGCACCGTACCCTCAACAAGGGGTTGGGTTAAACTTTTAACTTTTTTTGGTGTGAATTTGGGCCTGGTGTCTTTTATGTAGATGCATACACGTCCTTTTCTTTTTGTAGTTAAATTGTTTTAGATGTGGAATATAAAGCAAATAATCACCTTTTGGTTTCAAGCGATGGCAAACTATCACTTCCTCGTCGATCAGAATGTATACGCTATCTTTCCTCAGCTTCGCTTCGGAAAGATATAGCTACATCCAGATCGCCTCGGAAGTGATAGTTTGTCCCATCACCTTCACCAACGGTAGTTATTTGCTTACTATCCCTCTCATAGCAGTTATTATATCTATACTACCGTATTCAGATAATGATACGACTAGAAATATTGCAATCTCCATTGACTATGATGGACCTGCATACAAAATTTGAAATAAGAATTATCTCAAGAAATGTGGCAGTCAGAGTACGTTTAAGTTGATACCAGATTGCCATCCTCTGCCTGTTTTTATGTTATAGAGCCGACTTTCCTTGCCACATTGGCCCTGGGCCTGAACCTAAATGCTGCTGAATCCAAAATATCTTCCAGCATACTGCACTGCACCACTGCCAGTGATACAGTGGCACTGCGCTGCAGCTGCCCCCGTGTTTGTAAACACAATGGCATGACGCATATTAAAAATGGCTGCCAGCTAGGTGCAGGCCAGGGCGCGGCCAGGGCCGGTTCTTTGGATATGGATTATCACTGATTAAAAAACGTTAATTCATACTTAAGATGTGTTGTAGAATCTAAGAATAGATAAGCTGCAAAATAAATGTATTTTACCTGTTCTTTATCAGATTTGTTCGCAGGATCAGGATAGGGAGTATAGGCTTGTAACGAACGATGACGTGGACGTGGGTTGTGGCTTCGCACATCCAAACGGGGATTCCCCTTTTCGTCTAGACAATTAGTCTGCAATTCGAGACTCATTTTGTATTTTTAAAAGATAAACAAAGAAAGTAGCTAGATCTACACAGATTGGAGCATTTCTCAGAGATCAAATAGTTGTGGCTAGGTTAATTAAAATATATTTATAAAGAAATGAAGACGTCCTTAAGCTTTACCACCCCAATTACGACCATCCAAAATGCTAGTCAGTTTTAAAGACAAATAGGGCCCTTAATTACAAAAAATGTGGCTCCAAATCGCCATGTTATTAAGACAGAACCATTCTTTCCAGCTTTCCACGGCCTCAGCTCCATTGTATTGGGTTACATGAGGAATTTTTAATTAGATTAATATTCCATGTATAGCCATTAGTGTTTTAAGTTTGCCTGTAAATGGAAAAGACATATATAGTTTTGGTTGTTAGACTATGACCGATGTGCCAGAAAAATTCCAGTTCGAACCAGTCACTGAACATTTGTATTGATATGTGGCCCGTGTATGGGAGAATATTGTATGAATATTTTATTGTGTACCTTACTGGTGAAAACGAAACCAATATTTTAAAGCTTTCTCATTATTTTTAGTTTTCCATTTTTCAGAACCATGGTAAACATGGTGAATAGTAATTTGGACCCCAACCATGGATTTTTTTTTTATAAGGGTTAAGCGCTCTCATTTCTTTCAAACAAAATATAACTTCAGCTCCTTACACAAGGAAGAGAGGGGGCCCGGGGCGGGGGGGGGGGGGGGGTAAGAGAGGGAAAAGGAAGAGTTGCTTTAAATTACCTATATGATAACGGCCAGTAAATCTAGATATTTGTATAGAAGGCCATTCACTAGGTCTGTTCCTGTTAATATCAAGCTCATCAAATCAATCCTCACACTGATCAAATTTTTCTTCAAACATTTAGGTTCGAACTTATTAGCCTACACTTTAGTTTCCAATTCCATTGGTTGAGTATGAACTAAAAAATTGACTGATGATGCCTAAACAATGTCAGCAGACAGATCGTTCCAAGAACTAACTACATTCAGATAGTGTCAAGTGGAACTTTTAAAGTCAAACACCTTGATAAATTTGCTTGCAGCTGAGATTTGATATTGTAAGGATACATGCTATAAAGTATTTATAGCTAAAGATACATGCAATTTTCCATAAATCAAATTTTGTCCCCTCTTCTCGTTCCTGTATTTCTCCGTCTCTATAACCCTCTCCTTCCACACTCTCTAACTTTTCTATCTCTTCCTCCCTTTCTCTCCATTCTCTGTTTATATGTATACTTTGTGTACCCCCTCTCTTCCCTCCCCCTCCCTCTCTCTCCCTTCTCTCCTTCTTATCTCTCCACTGTCTTGTCTTTCGCTCCCTCTCTCACTTTCTTACCCCCCCCCCCCGTCCTCCCTCCCTCCCCCTTTTAACATGAAAATACATAATAGTAAGATACGTTGGACGATACAAGTAGATCTACAGGAAAGCAGTTTTGAAAACATGAGTTTTTAGGTTTAATTCAACATATTTTGTTCAAGTTGTTCTATGTTTGTATTAATAATATACATAATATTTTGTTTTGATGTACATGTATTTGAAAATGCATGGGACAAAAGACTTGTGACTGTCCATATGTACTGAAATATATCCTGGGACTTTTTTATATTCATGAATTTCAGTTAGTTTCTGTAACTTTTTCTACATTTTTAATACTCATCCAAACAACCACTATGAAATTGTGGTGAGTGACAAACACTTCAAATTCGTAAGGACACAGTTTCTTTCAAAAAAATTGTTTATTATTAAAACATACACAATACAAAGCAAATATTTGGGTCAGGGCCACACAACTGAATTAGTCATCAGATCGCAAGAAAACCTTTTGTTGATAACTGTTATTTGTGACATATTTTATGTGACGCGTCTAATAAAGAAATACAGTTGTATTATAATATAAAAGGGCACACTGTACATTGATTTGTTTGTTGATTTGAAATACCGTAGAACTGCAGTGCATGTACATTGAATTTCATTGTTATGGTAGACAATGTGACTGTACAGTGAAAGTTCATTCTTATCTCATCAAATTGTATAAAATCAGGGGGGAAATTAGATGCTGATCAAAGAAATTTTCAGGAAACCCTAATAAAGGGCAAGAAAAGTGTGAAATTTATAAATCTGTGGTTATCTATCACAAACAAATTGATAACTTTGTTACTTCTCATTCGAGCAAGCAGCTCCTTTTGTGTCTTTTACTGAGAACTTTCTAATCAATAGTTGGTTTAGAAGAAAAGAAAAATTCCTGATTTTGTTTTCAATGCAAGAGTAATAGAGAGCTGTTTGCAAGGGAAATATACTGACATGGGTTTATCCGGAAAATGTCATTATTTTCATTTTTATAGGGATTGGGTAACTTTGTCTCAGATTCTCAAACAAAATCCTGGATTTAGCTCATGCTGCAATGATAATTATAAACCTTTAGGTCAGTCTGCAATGATAATAATAAACCTTTAGGTCAGTCAAGAACCCCATGACTTTTGCAAGCTGATCGCCTGTCTGATTATCAAGATATTTATGATTGGAAACCCAAATTTAAAAATTCGTTTTCCTATAACACTAGTCTATTGGGGAAAATGAGTATGGTAAAACCGGTAACCCAAAGATTTCTAATTTTTGAGGCACTTCATGATCATTTTGAATTGCAATTTTAGGGCTTCAATATTACACCATATCACAGACACTGATAACACATGCATCTCAGATTTTACATTGTTAAATGATGCCTTTAATAAAGCCATCTCCAATTTTTTCTTTTTTTACTTTACCTCCCTCCCTTTCTTCCTCTCCCCTCCCCCCCCCCCCCTACCCTCGCTAGTTCTCTATCTATCTTTTTTTATTTCTGAATCTTACCCTCCCACCATTTTTTTCTCTCTTCCATTCACATCTTTCTCTTTTCATCTCTCTTTCTCCCTGTCTCCGTCTTTCGATCTTTATCTGATTCTCTCTCTATTGCTCTCCCTGTCTCAGTCTCTCCCTGTCTGTCTGTCACTTTCTCTCTCTCTTTTTACTCCCCTCCTTTTAAATCTCGAGTCACTTTTTCTTAATTTCTCTTATCATAGACACATATGCTTAGAGACATGGAAAGTGAACAGCTGCATTGAATTTTAAAATTCTTATTTAATCTTGAACAAAGTTTGCCTTCCCTTCACACAGAGAATTTTTTCTGTATGAAGCAGCATAAATCCCCGGTGGGGTCACTCAATGTGACTTCCGGACGCATGACCATTACCAAAATCGTGGAAAAAGGGGTCAATTTCAAGCAATGTCCGCGGACAAAATATTCCTCGAAATAAAGAAAATAGGGGTGCACATGTGTCCCCGAAATTGAAAAATAGGGGTCAGGAAAAGAGAAAACCGGAAAGGAAAAGAGAAAACCGGGAAGAAAAATTCTCGGAGCCGAGTCTTGTCCTTGAAA